>OX345649.1:3302632-3485984 GCA_947044365.1 Petrosia ficiformis | reverse complement strand
TGACTGAGTGTTGTGACGTTTGATACTGAAAGTTATGAAACATAAACAGAAAATAATTTGTAATATTGTATACTAAATGTAGGTGATTCCCTCTATTGCAAATGTGCATATGTTATTGGAGCAATGAAATTCATTGTCTTTTTATGTACATGTATTATGTATATACTTTTTGTACTTGTGTTGATGGAGGCTTGTTGGCCCAAAAACTGAAGAATTAGTGAAATTCTGATGGAATCATTATAACATCATAGTTAATAGTATGGTATGTTTACATTTGTGATGCTGTTATGCTAACAGTTAGTCAGCAATGTTATGGTATCTTTCAGTTATGTTATAGTCCGTATGTGTAACTGTTAGTCAGTTGATGCACATGTATGTGCTATGTGGTATGCCTTAGTAGTTAATGGTATGGTATATCTAACTCTTATTTAATTCTACCTATTGGTAATGCATTCTATTCCAGTTGTTCATTAAAAAAACAAAAACAGTAAAACATTTTCAAAAAAAGAAGGAATGTATATCAAAACGAACAAAACCCCACACAAACTAGATTGGGAAGGTACCTTAGCAACAACATTGTACTAACCACTTCCATATAACAACCCTGCATAAGTATAGCATAATATGTATGTATATTATCATTATTATGTGTATGCATGTGTATGTATCATTGTATTTGTGTATGTATGTCAGTGTTTTTGATAAGCTCATATGGCACACCATTGGCCCATAAAGCTTCTTATTTGTCAATGCACAGCACTCTTTGGGCCAGTGGCGCAGTTAATTATGATTATATTCTCAGTAACAGCATTAACTTTTAGTTAGTTGGCTCAAGATGTATTCTCAATGGCAACACACTAACCATTTTTGAGCCAATTTGGCCCAAGCTTCAAATGTTATCAAAAACTCTGATGTATGTATACATATTTACCAGAGTGATTACTTTGTCACTAATTTATCTTCTTTAGCTAAGTTATGGGGATCACCAGTACTGATGTTTATATTTCATTGTTGCTTATTGAATATTTTGTTAGTAATAACTCTAAAAATAAACAATATGAATTTTTAAAAAGTTAACGTTTCAATTTGGCATTGTTTATGATGCAACTTACTATGTTGATAGTTACTTAGAAACAAATTTGGTTTTAGAGAGTCGATGTATGTGTATGTAAACTATGTATGTATGTGTATATGTATGTATGTATGTATGTATGTATGTATGTATGTATGTATGTATGTACGTATGTATGTATGTATGTACGTATGTACGTATGTACGTATGTACGTATGTATGTATGTATGTATGTATGTATGTATGTACATGTATATATGTATGTATGTATGTATGCATGTATGTACACTGTATGTGTATGAGTGTGTGTATGTATATTTGTATATATGTAATATGCATGTATGTGCGTATTTGTGCATGTTTAGTGACCCCTTTTGGTAAGGCAATATGACTTTTAGTTAACTAAACTATAACTAATTGTGAGGTTTATTGAGCTTTAATAACATGATAGTTTAATTCTGGAAAGAAAAACGTTTCAACCCGAAGGTCTTCTTCAGCTGTAAGCTGATAATGATGGTGTGATACAGGGTTTATATGTTAAGAAATGATGGGTATGGAGTACAAGGTTCAAGTGTATACTTTGTACTATACTGTCGTGTGAAAAAACAGGCCTTTTCCCGCCAAAAGAATGTTATCACAAATGCTTACCTTTAATTGCTCACTATTAGAAGTCAAGTAATTCTGAGAGGAGAACAGTGGGTATTTAGCATTTAAATTAATATTACACTAATTAAAAATATACAGTGATTATGAAGGCTTAGCTAAAAATATCATTACATGATTAGCACCCTTCTTCTTCACTGCATACAACACAACATGTATCTGGGACCCATACATAACAATCTGTTGTGGGTGCATCATCACCAGCTATTCTGCTATGTATGGCTCCAGTTTAGAGGAATTGGTCTTGCCTGTTGATTTGAAAGAAATTTCTGATGGAAAATGGAAGCTTAAGTAGAGAGACACTCATTCGAATTTGCCTTGTAGATATTACTTGCAAAATGCTCTTTAACCTGGCTCCAAATGATAGAACATGTTTAATTTCTACATAATTTTATAAACTATACTGTACTGTACCGTACTGTACTGTACCGTACTGTACTGTACCGTACTGTACTGTACCGTACTGTACTGTACTGTACTGTACTGTACTGTACTGTATAGCAGTACTGTATTGTACAGTACTGTACATCACTGTACTGTGCCTTACAACAGTATAGTACTACTATAATTTAGTAATTACCACAGATAGTTGAGAAAAGGCTATCCTCTACATTTAATTGTTTGAGTCAATATACATGTTTGTATGTTTTGAATTATAGTTTATCTAAATATGCTGATCAGTACGTTACTCAGAGAAATTATGAATTATATAATTTTGTCTTCCTTCCAGTAAAGTTTCGAACTGTAGCAGCATCAAATGGATTGCTTATATCAAAACTTGTCTCTATATTTGGAAATGAAAACATAGACATACAATTACAAGCACTTAGAGCTGCTGGTAATCTGTGCTACAATGAAGGTTAGAATACAATAATTTATTTAATTTATATGTGTAATATAATTTTATACAATTTATATAATTATTAATATTTATACCATACAGTGGGTTTTAAAGACAAAGGAAAAATATTGGCGAATTGGCAAATTTGGAAAATTCGCAATTAAAGTACAGTTAAGTTTTAGCTACTACAAACCTATCACTACTGTTAGTTGACTCTGCTACACTAGGTAGAATTTCTCCAACCTCAGTATCCCTACAGTCTGGTAGACGTAGTATCCTCTCACAGCGCTTTCTAACCTGCACTCTGGCTCCATCAGCCTCCATGATTCATTATCAAGAATAGGTGTGGTTTAGTAACGTGCTTGAAACAAATTCAATATACAAATTTTTACAATTTTGCCAAATTTTTTTCTCATAAAAAATACCCACTATACAGTACATTTATATAATTATTTATATATAAATAACTATAGCAACCACATTTTTGAGACCAAATGATTTGAACTTGAATAACTTGTAAATACTTTTAAGGGGATATATGCAAAGTACTACCTCTTGTCCCTATGACAATGTATGTAAGTGTATATATGATATTTGACAAGAAAGTATTTGGTCAGGACCAATGCTTGGATTGTTATGTATTGGCTATTTTGCATTTAGTGTCCCAACAACGTCATTTTATATTTACCATTATAGCAATCACATTTATATTATATAATTATTATTTAGATAGCGGTCGTGAACAATTCCTAAACAATGGAGGTTGTAAACAGTTATTTATTATATTAGAGAAATGTGCTTCTCTACCAGTATCACTAGAATACATAAAATTCAAGACAGTTGCTTGTGGATGTCTTCTTAACACTTGTTGTGACAATGGTAAGTCATTGACATGTTGTTATTAATAAGAATTAGCAAATTGACCCGTTCATAGAACAAGATACTGAGGATACATACACTGATAGAGTTGTTTATGAATTACCAGTTGCGCATTTGTCTCACTTTCCTGTCATCACAGTAGTACTCCATGTATAGTTTGCACTGCCATATTGAAAACAAAGTCGCACCCTACAACATGTCTGCAGCACAGAAGATGACAGAATTGGATAGGATATACCAATATAACATCACCAGTTGTCTTTCTGTTGCATTAGTCTAGTGTTGTACCTATACTAGGTTTTGCCTATAATTCAGATACAGATATTATAGGCAACTAAAACTGCCTTTACCTATACCTATACCTATATACATGTGCTCACTCATTTTCTAGTATATGTTCATGTGCATCACTAATTTTTAGCACTGCTCTATATAGCCATTTCTGTTGGAAAATGAAAATCACAAACTACTAGAAAAGATATAAATAGCTCAAAAAATATGATTCTCACTGTTGTATCAATCTTTTCCTACAGTATAATAGTAGTATCAAGTTTCAAAACTTGGTCTGTAAAGTATCTGTATCTGCCCTATACTACTTGCCTATACCTATATTTACCTATACCTTGGTATAGGCACCTATACATTTACCTATACCAGTACAGGTACAACACTACATTAGTCTTTGTGTTTCTACCGTCGCACGGTAGTACAATTGCATTGCAAAATGCTAAAAGTTTGTTCTGTTAGCATTTATTCAGACTATAAAAGTATAGCATATCATTATAATTATGTTGTAGACTTTAGTACATATATATCAGAAGCTTCGTGTAACAGGAATAGATAGAATGCAGGAACATTTAATATTGATACATTAAGAAGACAATTGTTAACATGTACTTAATTTAGTGGTTTTCACAGGCTGTGGGTATAGTGGGTGTATTATGTTTAGCAGTATATAATATTAAACAAGTAACAAACATTTATAGTAACTATTAACAGTGTTCTGCTCAGGATATTTAGAGTGGTGGTTGGATATTTAGTGTTGTTTATCCAGTTTATACTTATACTATCTCAATAGCCTATATATAATTATATGTATTATCTGAGAGGTGGTTAATTCATCTGAGTGGTTAATTCATCTGAGTGGTGGTTAATTCATCTGAGTGGTGGTTATTCCTGACCAGTGTGGGCAGAACACTGTATTAATAACTATTTATAATTTATAATGTTACAAAAGTTGACAAATCTATGGAAATTGCATTATGCACTAACAAGTGTTTCCTTAGATACATGTACATTAGCATAATTATTATGTTTTGTTTTTCTTGAACTGTATTAACATAATGATTTAAAATTGTTCTTCAACTAAACAGCCAAATTATATTGTACCATGTGACACAAACAATTATTTGTCCACGAATGTAACATGAATTTTCAAAAATAAAATTCTCAATTCCCTGATGGTTCCTGTGTTTGTCATACTGAAGCACGGGAAAGATGTACGTATATACAGTATCTGGTCATCATCCATCAAGTATTGCTTATACTATATACTTGTAGCACACATTCACTTCTAACCTTAGAAATAACTTATTCCAATATCGCATTGATGCTAATCGGTGTAAAAAATGAAGAGTAAATCTATATGATTTTTTTTTAATTAACAGAAAAATTGTGTCAGGCAATGTTTGATCTGAATGTTTTAAAACCATTGTGTGCTATTCTTTCGAAGAAAGAAGAAGAAAGCGTTCTAAAAATGGCTTTACAAGCATTATCAGTACTAATAGGTACATGTTTATACATATAAACATACCTACCATCCATCCATCCATCCATCCATTCATCCATCCATCCATTCATCCATCCATCCATCCATCCATCCATTCATCCATCCAACTCCATTCATTCATTCATAGGTCTACCTAATTTTTTTTCTTTCATCTATTTGTTGTTTGTCTGTCTGTCTGACAGTGTCTGTAATAGATTTGGAGAGCATGTCTGTTAGTTTGTTTTTTTTTGTCTATTCCATCAATCTACTCATCCATTCATCTGTCCATCCATTCATCCATCTACTCATATATCCATCTATTCATCCATTCTTCTATCAGGCCCTCTGTCCATTTATTCACCATTCAATAATCCATGCAATTGTCAATTGATTCACTCAGACAGATTCACCATTCATCTACTCAATATAATTATAAACCCATTTTATATAGAATGTTGTGATATAAGTGTTCTATCGTCTTCTCAAATTCCACAACTTTTGACTGATTTACTAAAATTGTGTAACAACAATGAGTACAATTTATATGACATTTTATTAGAGAACATTGAAATACCTTTATCAAGTGAAAGTTAGTTTTAATAGATGTGCATGTAATATTTCAAAACACTTTTAATTTTACAAAAAAACATGGCATGCTTCACTTTCCTTCTTTTCTTATTGATTTCATTAGGTGAATATTGTGACAAATGGAAGGTTGCTATGGTGACAAATGGGTGTGTGTCACAGATGTTATGTATTTCTGATTCTAAATTAATCACCAAAGTTTTTGATATCATTATTCAATTGGCTTCATCAGGTACTACTAATTCATGCTCATATATACTATTTTCTTTAGACTTGATTGACTAGTTATGTTAATTAATGTAAGTTTAGTCGCTACTCAAGAATTAAAAAAAGAACAAGTGTATATAGAGAAAAAAACATCCCTATATTTGCTTTGTGATGACTATGTATTAAGCATTGCTGATGGCACTAGTGTCTCTACCTTTCTGTGTACTCCTGGGGCCTGAATACGTAAGTGTAAGCCTAATTGCAGTCTAAATACACAGATGTCTGATGAACTGACTGAGGTACTCCTTCAAGGTTCTAAATGATGACTTCCTCGTGTTTGAAACTCAACAACTTATCATACTTACTTGTTAAAGATTCTTGCATAATATCTATACTGTTTCTCTGCTATATACAACAGTTATTAGCAGTTTTACATCCTTTCTGAATCTTCCTGGCTGGTCTGTAGCTCAAACGCGCGTTCTTTTACGCGCCACGCCCATTAATTGACCGAGCCCCCGGGAATGACGCAACTTCCTTAACTACGTATACAACGCATAGTCGCGCAAGTGACACAAGAATATATATATATATATATATAAACATACATCGAACCCGTGGGAAAGCAATCATAGGGATGGCCCTACGGGCCATAAAAACTAGATTTTCAAAACTGCTTTACAACAGTCTTCATCAGTGGTTAAATTAACCTTACATTGATTCACTTGTCTCTATATTATGCACTCTTGAATATTATAGTAGTTATTTAGTATTGTTAGTAATCAACTTTGTAAAGATATGAAGTTGTGTTATTGTAATAGTATTGTATATCCGATTCATATTACACAGATGATGCTTTGGAAATACTCTTCACTAATGACGATTTATGGAGTACTGTAAAGAGTCACATGACAAATCAGTCTCTTGGATGTGAAGTAAGAGCATCAGCTACTCTAGTGATAGCCAATATGGCTAGGAATGGTATAGTCACATATAAATAATTTGAATGCTAACATAGTTTATGATATATTTCAGATAAAAACTGTGAGTCTTTAGTGAGTAAAGGCATTTTTGATATTCTCAGTACTCTTTTAGAAGTACCTATTGTTGAAGAGGTGAGAACTCAAAAATTTGAGAGGGAGCCTGAGAGAAAAAATTGGAGAACTCAGGAGAGTGAGAATTATTTATACAGTAGAGTATGAGAGAAAGAGTATTATAGATGTATACAATAGTCTATATAATTATACTCTTTTAAAGTACAATCACGTTGAGTTGAAACTGAGTTGATTATAAATTCATGAAAAATTGGTATGGAATTACAGATGAAGCTTCTTACGGGCATGTGTAATACCATTACCTAGGAAAGTATGTGTTATATGTATGAGGATTGAGCCTATATGTAGTACCATATGGCATGAATTTAAAATAATTCAGTGTGACTTAAGTATGGTGATCTACTGTGTATAATTATCATTTTAGAATTCTAAACTTCACTATGCTGCTATGAGTGCTTTAAGAAATCTCTCACTTCCAGGTAAATTAAAATAACCATCACAGTACTATATACTTGTATTGGTGATGCATGGGTGTCAATATTCTGATAAACTGATAATGACTTATACATGTGTATAATATATTTCAACCACTATTAGTAAACTAACCAATATCAATACTAAAATAATGCCTGATAATCCCGATATCGATTACTGATCAAATTATAGGTGCATTGCTAATTATTACACATGTACAGAGTCTTGTTTGTGTTTGCATCATACAGTGCATAAAAATTAATAAACAAAATATAGTCATAGTTTTACCCTACTGGGAGAAAGGAAAGGAATTGCCCAGCTTCCCCCTTCTCCAAAACATAGAACCACACTACTCCTGTTCATTATGAATACTTCATGTTAGTGGGCTATATGTTATTTGTATATTATCATTATTATTATTACTCACCAATACAGGAACAAACAAGTTATTATTTTTTCAAAAAGGGATTATTGATGATGTGATAACAGTGCTAAATCAATCTGATGAACCAAATGTTGTAATTAAAGCTATTGGGTGTTTAAGAATACTTTCAAGTGAAACTGGTATGATAAGCCGGTTTGCATATAATATTGATAATTCTTGTGACATTTGTACTTTGAAAGTCTGAGAGCTGACCCACAAAACAGTATACATGTATATTTGAATAACAGAACAAATGAAAAATCATTCGTTTTTGATGCCAAAAGCATTTTTTATATTGACAATTTCCATCATTTAATTTTGGGTTTAGTTCACTATGGTTTTGAGCTCTTCTCAGTACGATTTCAATTCAAATAAGGCACTTGAATAGCATGTTATGAATTTTGAGATTTAAGTATTTTCATTTGTGTTCAGCAGCACTGATGTGAGATTTACCGATTTTCTTATAATAAACTGATAATGAATTCAATAGCCGATCCTTATTTCTTCATGGTGGATGTATCTAGTTTAGTGATTATTAAAATACCCTTAATATTGTTATATTCATATGAAAATAAGGTTATATTTAGTACAGTTGTTCCACTCAAAACTCACTGATATTGAGAGAATGCTGATACCAATTACTGATGCTTGTTAATATTAGTGTGTGTACAATTGCTCCAGTTTTCTCTTTGTCTGTATATATTAAGGGTACCTACATAGTAAGGACACTTCTCTTTGACCCAATACAAATAATTATATTTGAATGTGAACTAAATGACCTCAAAATAAAGGAGACCTCCATTTAAAGGACACTTCCACTAGTCCCAAATAAAGAGGTTCCACCCTGTATATATTCTGTTGAGTTTGTAAGGAAGTCTGTTCTAAACTGTATTGTTTTCATTACTCAGAGGTCTGCAAGCATCTTTGTCTAGTGAATCCAGTGATAGAGAGAGTATGCTCTGTCAGTGATAATGCTTCATTTCCTCACATTAAAATTGAAGGGAGCAGATTATTTGTGTCTCTCATTAAAAACTCGCATTCAAACGGTATTTTTTATAAGCCACATTTCAAATTTCAACGATACAATTATCATATCTTCTTAGTTGTTTTGTGATTCATAAACTTGTGTTTATTATTCATCCTACATACGTATATTAATTAGAACACAACCTTCTCATATTTATTTTTTTTGTGTTTTGCTATACACAATATACAAATGTGATATATATAATTACTAAACATTACTCACTTGGTTTCTTACATGCTACAACTAACATATGTAAGTTTCTTGTGTCGTGACAATCTATGCACATCAAGCATTCAAACACATTTACAATGGATACATAGAACAGGACACTATTACAATGGATGTTTTTTTTCATGAAGATAACACTAAACATGTATCTAGGTGACATAGTAGACATGCAATAACATGGAAGCGGCCAACTTGGACCGATTATATCTGTACACCCTTCTATCAGTTTATGTTCTATTTGATGTTTTGTCTATTATTCTATGTATATCTGATGTATGTATGTAGATACTCAGATATGTTTCATTGCTTACTTGTCTGAATATGTATCTTACTGTCATGATTTTGTATTTACTATGCAAACATTTCATCTCTATTGTATGTTGTGTTCTGCATAATGTATATATTATTATCATACACGTTTTAACATGCTACAATACACATTTAAAAAACATTATATAATTTTCAGTTTTTATGTTTGTCACACATACAACATGGAGATGCACTCAGGCAAGCACATTTCATTTTTTTGTAAACACAACAGCATTTATAATTTAAATATTATTGTGAATAATCTTATTCCAGATATAATTACCAAAATTGTTGAAGATGGAGGAACTAGGTGGTTAATATATTTACTTACAACTGACAACTTGCAACTCCAGAATGAGGGTGTCATTGGTCTAACAATCACAGCATCACTCAAACTGGGTAAAACATTACTAGAATAGATGTATTATGAATGAATGGATGCGATTGGCTGTCACACACACACTCACACACATACACAGTAGAGTTTTTGATATGTTTTGAAGCATGGGCCAAATTGGCTCAACAATAATTAGTGTGTGCACCATTGGGAACACATCTTGAGCCAATTAACAAAGAGCTAATACTGTTAGCAACAATATAATCATAATTAACTACACCATCTGGCTCAAAGGGAGAACTGTGCAATGGCAAATAAGAAGCTCTTTGGGCCAATGGTGTGCCATATGAGCTTATCAAAAACACGATGCACATACACACAAATAATTTATTATGTGTTTGCAATTAGAGCCACTATGTAATTAAAATGTTTTAGGTATACTTACTATTATGATTTTCCTATTTTATGGATTTAGAGTTATTTTTCAAGGCACTAGTCAACAGTGATATTACCAACTCACTTGTTGCGATAATGGAAAACAGCAGTCCTGAAATTATTGAAAACTGCATTACCCTGTTAGACCTGCTGCTCAATTCAGGTGTGTTTGTACTATAATTATACTGGCTCAGTGATTTTTGACACTTTAATTTCTATTCTACCATTTTGTGTAAGAAAGCGATTAACTTTGACAATCAAGAAATCTACTTCTTCATAATACAATTCTACTGTAAACTAGTGTTAATGCAAATGTCTAACATAAAATGAAAAACAAAAGTGCAAATCACAGAGCTGGTCCAGAATTGAATTTGTACATGTGCATTGCTCAACCATATTACCAAAGCATTACTACATAGAGACTTTGTACCCATTTACCAACATTCTCTAAACTAGCGAAAGAGCATCTTGCACAGTTTGTCAATGGAATGTAAAATTATTTATTTTGAAGGGAGATACCGCAGACTGGCTTGTTGTTGACTCTCTGTTTGAAATAGCATCTATACTGACTTGGTGAGTTACAGCAATGTTGAGCCTAGCTACAAATGTGCCTTTCTTTGTGATTTGTAATTATTCATCCTGGCTGTGGCATCTGGTGAAGCTGAATATACCAAACACCCTTTTGCTAAGTAGAGAATGTCAGCAACTGAAAATAAGACTACCAAGCATATTGTGGAGCATCTTTCTCAAGTTTTTTGAGAGACAATATAGATACTGCAAATACAAATATCTTTAAACTTACCGCTTCAATTACCTAGTTGGGTAAACTAAATAGCCTCTTGTGTATATAATTACATTATAGCTTCTTGTACAACGTAAAAGATGTAAATTCTTTCATCAATACTGTGAATCCCTCTATTTCGAACACATTTGGGACAAATATACGTGTCCTGATTAGAAGGGTGCCCTCATTTCAGATGTGAATTTATATTATAAAGCACAGTCTGGGACATTTTAAGTGTCCTAAATACAGGGGTGTCCTAAATACAGGGGTTTCATTGTACTACGTAAAATTGACATGATGATTCATTAATCCTTGTTCTATTACAGTAATGAAGGTTCATATCTTCATTCCAAGTATGGTTACTACTTTGGAAAAGTTGTGTTCTCATGAGAAAGAGAGTATCCAAAAGAAAGCAAAGGAACTTCTAATTCACCGATAAAGTCAATATTGAAAATAATAATAATGTTGTATTAATGAGAGTTAATTTTTTATGGTATAATAGTTTGATTTGTATTGTTAATTAATGTGGTCATCCTGCATGGTGTGAGTGAAGCTGTTGCCTTTATACTTCTAAAGGTAAAACTGACATATAGATGGTGAATTACAAATTACTTTTTTAAGATCTAGCATTAACATATTTTGCCTAATTATGTCCTCAAATATTTAGTCAGATCACCATCACAACAACGTACTTGTGATACATGCATATGCTTGTGAAGTGTACATTATGATCTGATACCACAATCTCTAGATCTAGCAGAATAGAGAATATATGGACTGACTATATTAAACATCTGAGTAGTTTTAGAACAAATGGAGGTATTATATATAAACCTTTCATCACAGGGTCAAACAGCTGGGAATCTACCATCATATTGTTATTCTATTCTTGTACAAATTCCTGTGGCTGGATGTATCAGTTGGTTTTCTAACACTGTCGAATAATATAAAATTCAGTGGATAGTTGTTCATCCTTAGTGCTTCAATGATATGTTTCTCCTAAACATCTCCATCAATACAATTACAATGAGCCATTACTCTTGAAAAGAGCTCAAGAGTTTTAACCACAGGAAACTTATGAGCAACAGGATAGTGGTGTGAGAAGAAGTCCAGGTCCATCTGTATATATGCGTTTTCTTGTGAAACATCACTGTAGTCATATATATATTGATCATGATCCATGAGTCACCCTGTATCCAGGGTGACTCATGCTCTGTTTCAACGTCTAGTGTTATTATTATTTTTGTATAATAAAATTTGTCTGGTCTCAAAATAAAAACAGATCGAAGTATAAACTTATATTGTGGACTATATAGATATTCACCTCAAATCAAAGTAAAGATTCTTTATGTTTTGATTACATTGCTGATACTGTCACAGTATTTAGTGTCGCAATGGACATTTGTCTGCATGGATATATAGTTGTTTCAAAATTTGTACTTAATAGCTGTAACTCTGTCATTGTATCTTATGAAGTTGATTAGTATCCCATAGAAAACTGAAAAGCTAAATGTTCCACTTGTATTCATAACAAATAATTGTTGTATATTCACAACAGTGCCTAGTTGCCTGTACACACACATACATGTCTGTGTATGTTATATATAAAATTAAATGTGAGGAGTATACGTAGCTGAAGTCTACTTTTTTAATATGCCACATAACTAATATTCAATAGAGTAATCAATGCAAGCAAATTCATATAGCACTCTGTTGTTAATTATGATTATGATATTGCAGTGCTGTAATATTGATCCCATATATGATTACATGATGTGTCATGTGATCGGTTAGTTTTATTTGAGCACCAATTTCAACATTTATTGTATGATTCATCTATGACGTGTTTGTAACATGTTCACAAATGTTTATCAAATACAACTATAGTAGTCACAGACGTTTTTTCTATATTTTCTATATTAAATTCTTAAGCTTATTTTGTGTCTAATACCATTTTGTGTATTATCAGCTTATTAAAATTTACTATAACTGAATGCGCATGCTTTAGAATAAAATTACATGTTTCTATATATACCACCATTCAATCACTTTATTATCTGGGTGTGTAAGTACATATGGTTGCAAGTTGAGATATACATGTATATTTTTTACATGTATCTAATAATTATTGTTAGAAAGGCAAAGTGTGGAAATAATTATGAAAACACTAAATTCTTGTATTTATAGTTGAATTATAGCAGACATTCTCAGTAAATTGCTGGACGATAACAGTCAAAATGGTCTTTCTGATGAAACAAATGAGTATTCTGATTTTGTTGCTTCAAGTCTTACAATCCTTGTGTGCGATACAGTTTGTTCTTTTGGTAGATGATTCAGAGAGGGACTATAGTTCAATTGAATCAGTTGGAGTTGCAGTTGACAGGACCAATAATGATGACACACAACTGGCTGATCAGAAGTTGTACTATAGTACAGTACAAAGCAAGGTAAGTGTTTAAGATAATTAGTGTTCAGTCAACAGATCAATGAGATCATATGCTAAATATTAAGTGATCTTGTCATTCCTAATCACTTACAGACTAAATCAAACTATTATGAATCCAATATACAGATATCGTGCCCCTTATTAAATTGGTGCCTATGATATGCATGCGTGTGTATGTATGTAGGTATGTACGTATGTATGTACATACATATGTACATACATACGTTAGTGTATAGGTACTATGTACAGACTTGTCATGACTGTTTTGTATAATAATTATATTGTATTTAGGGCAGTCCACAAGTTGCTATTGAAAAGCTTGCACAAGATCTGAATAATACTTTTTGCATCATTGATGCTGCTCATCCTACTGTGAGTGAAGCTGTTGCATCTATTAGTTTCTATACATCATTATTAATGGTAATTAGAATTACGTTCATCATTATCATATTATTATTATTACTATTGTTATTATTAGTTTTCTATCCCATCTGAAAACCTCAAATCACTAAATTAATATAATAATTACTATCGTTATTTCAGATCACCATGAGAACAACAGTGACTTCTTATGATACAGTATACAGTACAGTCCCATCTTATGATCTGGTACCACAAGCTCTAGTTCAAGTGATGGACTATAATAAATGGACTGAAGCCACTATAATATCTGAGTTAACTAAAGGGTTGATGGAGGTACTATACTACAATTTTAATCTGAATTAATTTCACTTCTGTGTATACATAGAGACATACTAGCATTGGGAATGCTTTCACAACTGCTAATATAAACTTTGAGTCATCAGTGAGATTTGATTTATCAGAAGACCTGTCTTTGTACATAAAGGCCATCTTTGTGAGTTTAAATATGACATCTATCTTGTGTGAAACTACTACAGTTTATGGCTTCATGCAATTGAAATTCATAGTATATACACTTTCACTTATTGAGAAACAAATTCATGAGTATGTAACATTATAAATACTTAATTACAGGATGCTGAACCACATATATACATTCTTAATACTGATGAGAGAGCAACACTATGGTTTCTTTGTGAGGTTAGTGAAATAACATGATCAATTAGAAATGTTGTGTTAATTATGTATTATTACAGGCATACAAAGAACAAAGATATTATCCTAATTATGCTTGGATTACTTTCAACTCATTCCCTAATCAATGGTGGGAAGAATATGATGAGTATTTACAACAAATCAACTGTACACAACCTGATATAGTTGTTAATACAGTATTGAATAGAGCACTAGTACTACTACCATACCCTGAGGTATGTGTTTCTGATGAATGTCATGCGTATTTTGATAATGAAAGGAAATCAATCAGATCTTGTAAAGAATCAAACAAACATTCATCGTGGAAAAACATTATACATGTTTTGTTGTTGTTGCTGTTTATCTATTTTTTGTGCCTGATAATTTGTAAAAGATCATGCCTTAGACACACCCTTTCTAATGTGTTAGATCTTACATTAATTGTTCACTAATCTAAAAGAAAGTTTATGGTATAAATGTAATTTTTGTCATTAGTGGTACTCAATGCAGTTGCATTAATATTGTATAACATGATGCATTTATTATTTTATTGTATGTCTCGCAAAGCTTATAAGTGTATTAATTGTTTTTTTTTATAATCTGGATAGATATTTACCTTAAATGGAAGTAAAGATTCTATATTTAACATCTCTAATTACATTGCTGATGCTGTGACAGTATTTAGTGTTGCAATGGACAGTTGCCTGGATAGTTGTCAAGTGTATTCTCAGAGTGATAATTGCTTAGTATACTGTAAACAACAGTTAATAGATTTCACTGGCAGCATAAACATTACTGGAATAACAGTGAGTACATATAATTATAGAAGATTAGTATAATTAGTCTGTGAAAGTTTTAGATTTAATAAAATAATAATAATTATTAAGGTCAGGCCCACTTCCAGTCAGTTATTATTTCAGTACAACTGTAATTTAGAAATTTATTATTGTGCTTATAATTACCATTATCACTAGTTTTTACATAATTATAAATGCACATTCATGTTACTTGTACTTGTATTTTTGAGCTCACATCTCAACTCTGTGTATGTATCAACAGTAATGGATATAACAACTAATATCAACTATAGTCTGTACTTGCAGATAATTATATTAGATATATATGTACATCACTTAGTCTCTTTTATGTTCATTGCATGTGTGCCTACTAAACACATGTAGGGAAACATTCAGTTTAATGAAAATGGAATCAGAATATCAAACTCAGTCAATATTTATCAATATCAGGATCAAGGTATAGTTAAAACTAGATACTTTAAAATCACTTATTCTTTTAGGAGATGAACTCACACTTGAGCTGATTGGAAAGATACATAACAACACTTATATTGCTGCTAATGTCTCCAGTGTTTGGCCAGGTTAGTTCTTATTCATCAGGTAATAGTAGTATGTTAAATAAACAAAATGATTCTCCACAAGAGACAATGTCTGACAATGTTTCAACTGAGTTATTATAAATTCATAATTTGTGAGAATGTTTGTGGTTCACTCGTCACAATTACAACATACTCTATCCTGAGTAATCACACTACACATATGCAGAAGAAGTATGGATTTCCATTCATGAATTTGTAATGACTCAGTTTCAATTGGAATAGTAGTCATTATAATCTTTAGCTGATTGTGAAAAACAAATTTCTAAATAATAATAATAATGTTGAAATAAAGTGACCACATTAATTTTGTAACAGCAAACTTAAATGAATGGTGGTGTTAATAATCTTTATGTTCTTTCTCCACAGATGGTGTACCGCCAGATGGGACTCCTATTAAAATAGTTAATATCCTGGAACTTTGGGTCCCAATTCTCGGAGGTTTTCTACAAAGCATTTCACTGTCTTTCCTCATTGTATGTCTCTCCTTTAATATAATCTTCAGAAAAAGAAAGTTAGTTCCAGATCACATGCACATAGTATATTGTTTACTACATGCAAAACAGTTTGCAATGCATTCCTTTTAAAATTATACAGTCAACATACAACAATACAACAATAACAGTTATAACCAATCAATAATGTACATTGCAAACACATTGTATGTCTCTCCTTTAATATAATCTTCAGAAAAAGAAAGTTAGTTCCAGATCACACATAGTATATTGTTTACTACATGCAAAACAGTTTGCAATGCATTCCTTTTAAAATTATACAGTCAACATACAACAATACAACAATAACAGTTATAACCAATCAATAATGTACATTGCAAACACATTGTATGTCTCTCCTTTAATATAATCTTCAGAAAAAGAAAGTTAGTTCCAGATCACACATAGTATATTGTTTACTACATGCAAAACAGTTTGCAATACATTCCTTTTAAAATTATACAGTCAACATACAACAATACAACAATAACAGTTATAACCAATCAATAATGTACATTGCAAACACATTGTATGTCTCTCCTTTAATATAATCTTCAGAAAAAGAAAGTTAGTTCCAGATCACACATAGTATATTGTTTACTACATGCAAAACAGTTTGCAATGCATTCCTTTTAAAATTATACAGTCAACATACAACAATACAACAATAACAGTTATAGCCAATCAATAATGTACATTGCAAACACATAATATTGTTTGCTACATCTAAAACAGTTTGTGATACATTGTTCCTTTAAAATAGACATGTCATGCAACAATACAACAATTATGGGCATACATGGCTAGTTAATTTTGATTTCTGTATAAGCTTCACAGTCCATAATCAACAGTCAAGGAATCATGGTTCAGTTTGTATGATGGGAATTTTCAAGTGATACATACACAGTTAATAATCAATCTGCTTGGTATAGGAAAACGTTAATTATAGGGTTTTATAAATATTATACTGTAACAAGATTGTTTTTGTTTGTTTTCCCATAGAATAGTAAAATTGACTAGTCCCAACTTAAACTATATTATGATACTGGGAGCAGTTGGGCTAGTATCCAGTGGAGTTGTGTACAGGTTTACTTCTGTTACTTCTCAGATTATTTTATGCACTGTGAGTTTTGCCAAACATGATTCAATAATGTTTTCATTTCATTATAATAATTATATAACTAGAGAATAATAATCGTAGTGGGGACATCTGAGGAGGTGCACTTGGAGCAAACCCGCTGGTCATTACCCTTCAGATTTCTCCTCCGTCAATGGCTCTTATACATAAGTAGTAATTAATTCATTTGCTATAATAATATACAAAAACATACTTAGGGTGGACCTGAGTTAGCCCCACACTGGGTAGTGCGTTTGGCTACATACGTCAATCTGTATAGCCTATTCTTCTATAATTTTTTGTGCGCATTCTAATACTTCATCATTAAACATATGACAATAATATGGATCTTGACGATCGACAGAGCACTAGTTACAGAAAAAAACAAAACAAGAGAGAACAATCTTTGCTCATTTTGGTGATCAGTCTCCATAACTCTTCTCTCTCTCTCTCTCTCTCTCTCTGCTCATCTAGCTCTATTCGCTTCCCTTGTCCATTCAATCTTGCCACTTTTCCTTTGAGTCTGTCTCACTGTTTTGTTTTTTCTGTAACTAGTGCTTTGTCCAATCGTGAAGATCCATGTTATTGTCATATGTTTAATGATAAACTATTAGAATGTGCACAAAAAAAACTATAAAGAAGTGGGCTATACAGAATGACATATATGGCTAAGTGCACATATTCAAACTACCCTTTGTAGGGCTCACTCAGGTCTACACTAATTATGTTTTTGTATAATTATAGCAAACGAATTAATTAACCAACCCAGCTAATTAACATCACACTATTATTATGTATAGTGACACAAAAGAGCAAGGGATGCCATATCTTTTCTGATCTTGTAATAATTTTATGGTTAATATAAGTGGTAGTGTATATAGTAACATCTGCTAACATTTCATGCAATAACTTTCTTTTTGTAGATGGATCGATTAAGTGCAACCTGGGGCTATGACATATGTTTTGCTGTTGCTTTGGTCAAAACAGTGAGGGTATTTTACATTTTTAAGATGACATATCCAAAGAAAAGAGTATGTTTTGTCATAGAGTGGGAAAACATGTTAAATTTTCATCTGTATTTCTTGACAGGCACTCCAAGATTGGAAACTGATTCTCATTATTGCTGGTATTGTTATTGTTGACATAATTCTAAGTCTACCAATTATTATAGTAGCTTTGCTCAACGATGATATAAAACTGAAAAGTGATCCAAATACCAAATCAGACAAAAATGTGAGTATACTTCAAATAAAGAATGCTGACTGGTAAATTATTTCTAGGTCCATATTGTAATATAAATGATATGTTATGCATATGCATAACATGGAATGATCTATTCAATATACTCATATTATTATGATACTGCTTCCAACCCATCATCAAAGTAATTACCTCTGATATCACATGATCAGAAAGTTGCATAACAATAGACATTGTTATGAACTTATCATAAACAGATTTTGCATAACAATTAGTGTTCACTATATTACATGATTATTGTTCTTTGATTGTTCTGTATAATGTTGTCTCTTTTAATTGTCTCCTGTCTGTCTCTTAATGTCTATATATAAAGACTTGCCATTAATATTTAAAGAGAGTGTGATTTCTTCTCAAAGCACGTATTGTTACAGTTGTACTAACAGCAAAGTAAAATGTTCATACAAAAAAAATGTTTCATTTGGACAGTTGATCTCTTTGGATTCATGGAATTACTAATGTAAAATCACATCAATTTGAAACTGAAATTATTATAAATTCAAAGATTTGAATGTGTGCATGCATATACACTACTACAAATTCAACATCAATAAATTCAACATGATTTCCTGTGAGTATTTACACTGCAATGACCTATTCATAGCAATGTTTTTAATGAGGACAGTTTCAGATTTTACTTGTTATGATAATACCCAGTAATAGAATAATTATAATTATAATTATAACTGGGGATGGATGATGATTGAATATAGATTTGTATAAAACCTATCCATTTGCTTTCCATCATCTAAATGCAGTAGGTCAGATACAGTTGTTATATGTTTTGGTATGTGTATCAACTATCTATTAAATCAGTGCTTTGGTTTCCTTGGTAGCTATGCTTGACAAATTACATTCTCTGGTTGTTGAAAGTTCACAGCTTTCAGTTCTGAACCTGTTGGGGTAATTATAGATGTATCTGTAAACAAATTATTGAATTAGATTATTTGAAGCATTGCAATGTACAGTGTTTATCTAGTCTGTGCTTCAGTATACTGTCTTTGTTAGATCCATAATTATTTTATTAGGAACAAGGTGTTGAACAAAACTACTGTATTATTGTGTGTGGTACTTCAATATACTTCACTGTGTTCCTGGTTGTGACTGTGTTGTTTAAAATTGTCCTTCACATAATTGGACTGGTACTTGCTTTCCTTACCAGAAAAGTTGAAGTTGATGCACTTAATGATGCTAAATATTCTGCTACCATCATATACTTTTCAACAGTCATGTTGATATTGATTGTTATCATTAACCCAACTGTTGCTAATAATCCTAACTTAGATGATGCAGTCTGGACAATATTATGTTTCATAATGATATTCATGTTCCTTGGTTTGACATTCATACCAAAGGTTAGTCTCTGAGACATTTAGTAATTAAAATTAACATTGTATCTGAATTATCACCAATAAGATAGTTACAATTATTAAAAATTTTCACAAACAGATGATTGCTTTGTACAAAGATCCTCATGGTAAATATACATTTAAACAATATACAATTGGAGCCTCACAACTTAAGAAGTCAGAAGACTCTCAAGGTGATATAGGTGTTACTCACCTTTCAAAAGGAGATTCTTTTATTATTAAGAATCAGCTTCCAAATAATTGTTCTAAGAGTGATTTTTAATCTGAGTCAGTGATATTCTTGAACAAATGTAAATTATGTATACAAATCTTGTACTTTTTGAACAACATTATTAGGTTATGTATGTTCACTGTGCTTACTATTTATTGTACTATGAAGGTGTATATTGTTTACTTTTACTCTCTGGTTTTGCTATTTCTTGTGATAATTACAGTATATTACATTGAAAATTTAATTGTACACAAAACTGAAGATGTGAAAGCTAATGAATGTTAAGCAAAACACAAAGAAACGATACTTATTTAGAGTTTTTATGGCCCGTAGGGCCATCCCTATGATTGCTTTCCCACGGGTTCGATGTATGTTTATATATATATTTATATTCTTGTGTCCACTTGAGCGAGTATGTGTTGTATACGTAGTTAAGGTGGTACTAGGGAGTGGGCGGATGCGACTCCAATCAGTTTCAAAATAGAATATTATATATGACTCTAACCTGGTGTAATGGCAACCTTCATATCTTCTAATCACCTTTATAGGGTCCTGGAAGTGATAAAACATATATAAAATGTCCATTTTTGTAATCGCAATAAGTACAAAACGAAGAAAGCCACGCCCACCAATCATGGCATGCACCAAGTACAATGCATTTAGAGAAAACAATTAGAGCCATTTTCTGGAAATTCATTTTACTTTTATAGTTACAAGAGGCTGAAGAAAGCTGAATTCTGTAGCTTTCCACTGAAACCATAAAATCTACCTTTCTAGGCACTATCAAACTCCGATCTTTCTCAGAGACCAACTACAGTTACCCGCCATTGTTTCCCACCCACCGGGGGCCCCCTCCACCACCCGTGGGGCGTGTTTAGCTTTGTTTCTGAAAATAAACTATCAGTGAAAACATTTAGGCCCAATAATTATACCCCCGGGTGGGTGTGGCTTCCAAAAAATACAGAATGGAACCAGATTGTATGCAGCAAGAAGCTTGCAAGACTAGAAACTGATTGGAGTAGCATCCGCCCACGGAAAAGCCTTAAGGAAGGCGGTCAATTAATGGGCGTGGCGCGTAAAAGAACGCGCGATCTAGATCCCAGCAGAATTGTGTAGAAACTGCCTACCTGAAATATATTCTTTAAGTTCTACAAGGTTCTTTAAAAGGTAAACAGAGTAGATAATCAAAATAATAACTATAATAGGCTGATGTGTTTCACATCATAAAGTTAGCCATGATTACTGAATGCTGGACACCACACAGCAGTCATAGGGATACTTTTATCTTCACTTAAATTTGTAAAGCAATCATAGGGATGTTTTTTTTCTCTATATACACTTGTTATATTTGTTGTCTACTTTTAAATTTATTTTCATGCAATTGAACAAATTTACAATTTACAACAGTAATTCCTATTAGTAACATGTTCAGCAACACCATATCATTGAGTTATAAAGAGAACTATAAGCATTTCTGAAGTGGATTGTTTTTGTATTCAATGTGTAGGAAGTCGTGTTACAAGCACATATGAACCATTGATAAGCCTTATGTATACAATTTAACTTCAGTCAGTTCTTGAAAAGCATAATAATATTCTAATTATACTATTATTATGAGATTTAAAGTGTTTTGATTTAATTAAATTAAGTGATCTTCTGATAACTGGACTAATACGACAATCTTTATTTCTTCCATCATTTCAAATATTCATTAAAATATATAATTATTTTGTTTTTAATGAATACTGGAAATGGTCTTGTTGATATGGTTATTGCACTATCAGTTTATACTACTAAAACTGATAATATCCTAGTAATAGGAGAGACTAATCACTGATCTAAATATCCATTTCAATCTAAGCCTAACTCTGATTTACTCTTTGTATAATTATATGTTCTGTAAACACGTCTTTTCCAAATTTTATTTTATGTATTGTCTTCATTATTTAGAGGACTGCAAGCATCTCTCTAGTAAATCCAGTAGTAGAGAGAGTGCATGAGCTCTGTCTGTGTTATATAATGCTTCATTAAGATTGAAGAGAGTAGATTATTTGTGTCTCTTGCATGATTAAAATTAATATTCAGAATGATTTTCCATAAACCAACTTCCAATATCAAGTAATAGTGTTTATATCTTAATTGTTTTATTATTGTCCATCCTATTCTACAACATAATTGTATGTCTCAAATCTAGTGTTTGTGTTTTGCTATGAGACAAGTGTACAAATAAGATACTAATAATAGTCATATTGCTTACTTACTTATGTCTTCTTGTACACATTACTACGAACATTGAAGTAATACAGTATGCAAAGTTTATGTTTATTGAGTCATGCATGCCACACAGTCACACACAAAGCATTCAAGCACATATTTCTATGTAAGCATGACACAATTATAAACATTGTGCTATAAGTGATGTTTTTCAGATGTAATCTCAAAGTTCACTTGACTGTTTTTAATTATGCATCTATTAGTCAGGAAAGCTAAGTAAAGGATAGATATTCTATTATTTACCAAGAATGAAACATTACTTGTATGTTTTTAGAGGAAAATAATAAAGTTTATAGTAGTAGAGAAGTGATTTATAGCCGGTAACAGGATGCATATGAAATAAACATGTAATGTTTTTGTATTTATACGTATAAATTATGCATATGATTACATGATAATTATTTGAGTGTACAGTGGCATATAATTAATAGGCACCCAACTTATTTCTGGTCAAAATGGTCTTGAACAACAAGTATATTTTACTGTTACTGTTGCTTCAAGTCTTGTATTCATCCTGTAGCATACAGTTTGTTCTTCTGGTAGATGATTTAGAGAGAGATAACAGCATAATAGAGACTGTTGGAGTTGCAGTCGACAGAATCAATGATGCTGACACACTGCTGGCTGATAAGAAGTTATACTCTAACATAGTACAAACCAGTGTAAGTATATATTGAGAATCAGAGAGTGTTGTAGCACTCTTGATTTGTGTAATTATAAAGCATGGCATTTCTTTCTGTGATATATTTTCTGCTGACTGATAGGAAAAATCCCATACCGAGAGTTTTTAAATTCTTTACATATGACATGCATAATTGCCCTTATAAAGTTAACACTAATGAACTATCAGTCTATCAATTATCAATATTATCAATGCTTAAAAAACTGACTATTCTTTCCTACTTTCTCACTGAAGTTCTTTGTTTTTCCTGTGTGTATGTTATTTTCTCCTTTGTGTATTACCAAGAATATCGATATATAACTGTAGTGTGAATTATGGTATATTTGTATGTACATATAGACTCATTATAACTCCTTGCTACTTAGGGTAATCCACAAGTGGCTATTGAACAGCTTGCACATTATCTAAATGACACGTTTTGTATCATTGATGCCGCTAATCATCCTAGTGTGAGTGAAGCTGTTGCCTTTATTAGTCTCTATACATCAATACTACTGGTAAGATGGTATATTATATCAATCATATTTATACTATAGCTTTGGTATATATAATGTAAGCTTCCCTATTATTTCTCCTCAAATCAGTAATTATTATAATAAAGTTATTTTAATTTATTTCAGATCACCATGACAACAACAGCAACTTCTTATGATACAGTATACAGTACAGTTCCATCATATGCTCTGGTACCACAAGCTCTAGTTCAAGTGATGGACTATAATGAATGGACTGAAGCAACTATAATAACTGAGTTAACTAAAAGTTTCTTGGAGGTACTAATACTGCAACTGTATATTTATAATTATACTGAATTGTTATTTTTCAATTTACACGTAATCAGAGACATGTTAGTGTTGAGAATGCTTTTACAACTGCTAGTATAAACCTTGAGTCATCAGTGAGATTTGATTTATCAGAAGACCTTTCTTCATATGCAGAAGCTATCTTTGTGAGTTTATTATAATTATAGCTATAATATATATGTAATTATAATTTATTAATTTATTAATAATTATTTATTATCTCCATGAAAAATATTATTAGTTACAGAGCAATAACGTATGTAACATGATGTTTGAACTTGAGGTGACTAACCACCATGTGAATCAAATATAACCTATATAGGAGCTGGTGCTATGTGGCCAGCACCTACTTCATTACAAAACTGAAGTTTACATACAACCTATCATCAGTAGTTTGAAGGAGGCTTGAATATATATAGTTATTTTATCCCTTGTTTGGTTACATGAGCTTCAATACAATATTAGTAATATCCTTTAGAAGTATATCATTGTCAATTATCTGAGGAGAAAATTTATTTGTACTTATAATAACAAAAAACAAATAATGTTTTTAAAAACATTTGTGTATATAGACATATATAATTTATATGTATAGGTTATAACACCCTACGAGTGCTATATCAGATTTATAATAACCGAGCACAAGGGCCATAGGCCCGAGGGCGAGAATATAGCACGAGTAGGCGTGTTATAATTAATATATTTCACGAAAGACAAAACCTTTGTTGATGTCTGATGCTTCTCCTACCTTTTTGTCGACACTTTGGAGAAGGTAAGCGTTGTTTTCTTGTAGTCTGTTTCGATGGCAGGTTTTATATCTGACCACACGGTGCTATATCTGACCACAGGGTGCTATATCTGATATATAAACCTGTGGTTTACTTTGATGTTTCGCCGTATTGGGATATATTATATAATATATAATTATATATATATGTAATATATATAGTATGCTAACAGGTCCTACATACAAAATCTAGGACCTGAGTTTTGTGTCCGAGGATGTGATATAGCCCGGGTCTGCAAGGGCTGTATCACATCCGAGGACACAAAACGAGGGTCCTATATTTGGTATATAGGACCTATTAGTACAATATATTGTGACATCTCCTACATAGTGTACACAGAGGGGTCAGACAGGTCTATATTAAAAAATATAGACCTCCTCTTAGGTCTATATACAATATATATCTCACAACATCAAAGGGATGATGTCACCATCATACTATATAACAGATAATTGAACAGGAATTATCTAAATCATGCTACTTTTTATACTAGTCAATGTAGATGAAGATCAAAAGAAACTAGTACTTGTAAATATTACGTAACTATTGATTTTATTTTACAGTGGTTTTTTTTGACATCTGCAAAGCTGATCTTCAGCCCTGTAAAATTCATATAAATTATTATACAGTACATAGGATGTAAATGAGACAATAATTACATATGTCTATTATTATTATACAGATGAAGATAGGATACATATAGTAGTAGTAAAATAAATAGAATAAAATAAGTAGCCATAACAAAAAACAACTTATGAATAAAATGAAAACGAAAATTTAAGAAATAAAATAAATAAAGATAATGACATATTTATATAATTATACACAACTATATTATATACATGTAGATTTACAATGATTATTATAATAAAATAAGTAGCCATAGCAAAAAACAACTTATGAATAAAATGAAAACGAAAATTCAAGAAATTAAATAAATAAAGATAATGACAATTATATACAACTATATTATATACATGTAAATTTACAATGATTATAAAACTAATTAAACTTGTTAATGTACATAAGTAATTCCATATAACTGACCCTTGATAGAAGAAACTATACTTACTCTACTATATATTTGTTTTGACATATGGAATATAGATTCTTCTATACCTCTTCTGAAATGTACGATCAGTTTTTTCTTTTGCTATTTGAAATGTATTATGCAAATATGATGATGATGTAGCTGTGTGTAGCTTCTCTTAACATTTCATCTTGAGTGTTGTAGTCTTGTAGCTTGGTCGATGGCAGGTTTTATATCAACTTTATAAAACCTGTGAAGTTTTGTATTGGAAATATAGAGAGAGACACAAATCCAGAAAAGTCTCTCCTTTAGCTGTTTCACTGGTCAACAATACCACAACTGCTGCGTATGTGCCGTCAGAACTTCTTTCAAGGTCAATCAGTAATATGTGATACAGCCCTCACAGGCTTGGGCTATAGTGTATAGGACCTATTAGCATACTATATACAATATATTGTATGATGGTGACATCTCCTGCATAGTGTACACAGAGCGGTCAGACAGGTCTATATTAAACTCCTCTTAGGTCTATATACAATATATAGACCTCACCATATGAAAGAGATGATGTCACCATCATACATATATATATATGTATATAATTATATGTATGTATATATATATAAATATAATAAATAATTGTAATTTGATCATGTTATTTATTACAGAATGCTGAACAACGTATATGCATTCTGAATATTGATGAAAGAGCAACATTAAGGTTGCTCTGTGAGGTTAGTGAAATAACACTAATTTTATTTGATTAGTCATGTTTTTACAGGCATACAAGAAACAAATATACTATCCTAATTATGTTTGGATCACTTTCGCCTCATACCATAACCAGTTTTGGAGGAAATATGATGATTACTTACGACAAATCAACTGTACACAACCTGATATAGTTGTTAATACAGTATTGAATAGAGCACTAGTACTACTACCATATCCTGAGGTGCATGTTGTGCACTTATATATGTGCATGCATATGGAATTCATATGTGTGTTTAATAGATGATAATGGCAAACATAATTTTTATTGTTTTTTTCCTTTTCAAATACTGCCATTTCTATACGCTACCTCAATTAGGACAACACAAAATTGCCATTTCTATACACTACCTCAATTAGGACAACACAAAATTGAATATAAAGCAAAATACTTATAGTCACAAATTGGTTGCTGCATTCTCAGAAAGTAGAAATGAATTGTGATTAAATTTATATTTAAAGTAGATTTTATCAAAAAAAACTCTGGCGGGAATCCGATGTTAATTATATAGTATTGAAGTTACTGTTTAATTATTCCCTGCACAGAATTTAAGTTCAAATGTCAGTGATGATTCTATATTTACCTTATCTAATTACACTGATGATGCAGTGACAGCATTTGGTGTTGCTATGGATACTTGTCTGGATAATTGTCTGGATAGTTTTCAAGGAGATTCTCAGAGTGATGATTGTGTGACTAACTGTAGAAAGGAGTTAGTAGAATATATTGCTAGTGTAAACTTTGCTGGGATAACTGTGAGTACATAGGATGAAAGATTTAACGAAATTTCACAATGACTAATTATAATTATATACTAAAAAATTAGTTTGTGTAACTTAAACATAATAATAATGCATACAATTATAATAATATATAGTTTCACTGATGGCATGTGACTACTATAAGCATTTACTTAATGCAGGGAAATGTTCAGTTTAATGAAACTGGAAGCAGACTGTCACACTCAGTAAATATTTATCAATATCAGAAACAAGGTATTTATATAGTTATGTACTTTGATAACTATTATCATAATTATTCTTCTATTCTTCTAGAGGATGGACTCACACTTGAGCTAATTGGAAAACTACAAAACAACACTTATATTGCTGCAAATATGTCTAGCATTTGGCCAGGTCAGTTCTATGTGAGAAGACATGTGTCAGCTATCAAACATCATAACTGTGCACACAAAGCACAACGTAACTTGAATGGTTTGTCTGCACTCCATTAATGTAAACAAATTACAAGCATCTGAATACTAGAGCAAGTAATATAAAACAAGTTTTCATATTCAAGCAACAAACTTAGGAGATAGTTTGAAAGTTGAAGTTTATACATAGAAGAATTAAAATTTCATACCAAAGGTTATTTTATTCAGACTTTTATTTTATCATCCTCTATTTTCTATAGATGGTGTACCATCAGGTGGGACTCTCATTAAAATAGTTAATATTCAGGAACTTTGGGTTCCAATTCTTGGAGCTATTCTACAAAGCTGTACACTGTCATTTCTTATTTTATGCCTGTCCTTTAACATTATCTTCAGAAAAAGGAAGTTAGTTTCCTCTAAATTAAGAATCAAAACATGTTGTAGAAAGACTAATAATTATAAGCCTACATGTAAACCATAGTATAATGTCTGCTGTAAATTATGCAATGCTGGTCACTATATATAATGGACAGGGCTTTGTAATAGAAACCCTGATTGAATTTTCTGCTTTGATGCTACAAAGCTGTATATAATTAGTTATACTAGCAGTGTAAAGTATTGATCTATATAGAACATAGACTGGATGTATGTTATAAACAACAGGATCCTTTAGTAAGCATTGGTATTTCATTCATATTGATTATGTACACTTGAAGTATTACAAGTTTTTAAATATAATATTATCATCATTGCAACTGACTTTAATAATTATGTTTGTCTTGCATATAAAATGACCAATTTCAAATTGTCATAGCACTACAGCACAATAATCAATTTATATTTCTGTACATTGAACGTAATAACACGGGTAACATATAACCCGAAAACATCTTACATATACAAGCAAGCAACATTTTCAAGAGTTCATTTATAGGTGTGTTCATTAAAGTCATTTAGCACCAGTGCTTCACACTGGTACTATGATTATGCTGAAACACACTTCAAAAGGATTTATTGACCTTGCATGAATGCAAACACATGAACGAAGCATGATTTCAAATGTCACAATTCCACAGAATAGTAAAATTGACCAGTCCAAACTTAAATTATATCATGTTACTTGGAGCAGCAGGACTAATATTCAGTGCAGTTGTGTTCAGATCCACTTCTATTACTCTTCAGACAGTTAAATGCTATGTGAGTTTTTTTTAAATGGCTGCCAGGGATTCAAAATTATTGTTTTCATTGATCATAATATTGTTTATCATTGTAGTGTTTAGATATAATGTTTACTTATCCAGATCTGAATGTATGATGTCAAAACATTTGTTATAATTGATATCATTTTTATGGCCCGTAGGGCCATCCCTATAATTGCTTTCCACGGGGTTTAATGTATATAATAATTATATATAATATTATAATGTTTGTGTCACTTGCGCGACTATGCGTTGTATACGTAGTTAAGGAAGTTGCGTCATTCCCGGGGGCTCGGTCAATTAATGGGCGTGGCGCGTAAACGAACGCGCGATCAAGCTCTACACACCAGCAGAAAGAAAGCTGTTGAGCTTACGTAGAAACTGGAACTAATAGTTAGCTATTCTGCCTGAAATATATTCCTAAAGTTCTACAAGGTCCTTTGAAAGGTCAGGAGAGTAGATAATCAAAATAATAACTATAATAAGCTGTTGTCTTTCATGCTTGATAAAGTCAGCCATGATTACTGAATTCTGCACACCACAAAGCAGTCATATCTTCACTTAAATTTGTAAAGCAATCATAGGGATGTTTTTTTCTCTATATACACTTGTTGTGACTTAATTTCGTAGCCTCGGAACGATCCTGATATTAAACCTTTTATATTATTTAGTCAGAACGATTTTTAGCAGCCTGTGGCTATGACATATGTTTTGCTGTTCCGTTGGTTAAGACACTGAGGGTATTTTATATCTTTAGGAAGAAATATTCAACTACAAAGGTATGTTTTTGTCATCAACAGAAAGGCAAGTGTTTAATTTGTTTGTATTACACATACAGGTGCTACAAGATTGGAAACTGATTCTCATTATTGTTTGTATTGTTAGTTTTGATACAGTCTTTATCATTTTACCATTTAATATAGCAGCTCTGTTCAGCGATGATGTCAAATTGCAAATTGAACCAAATGCTGAATCAGGCAAAAATGTAAGTACAAGTAAATTATTTTGTAGTATACACAAATTTCATATATTTTCAACAAAAAACTTTCCTTAAATATTATTCCAACTCATCATTACATTCATCATCATTACACCCATTCCCCTAATACTGTGCAAGTCATATAAATATAGCATATACAAAAAAATAATTTTATCATTCAGATAGAAGGAAAATAACTAAATGTCTTGGCTTTTATCCTCTGAAATCATATTAGCTAGTCTAACATAATAATAGTAATATTATAGTTTAAGCTGTAGCATGTCTGATTAAATGAATTTGGAGCAAAATTTGTACCAATTCAGAAGTCCATCTCAATTAATGTGCAAAGCATTTTCTAAACAGTGTATTTACAGCATAATTCTCATTGATAATTGTATTATTTTATTAGGATCAAGATGATGAACAAAACTTCTATATCGTTTGTGGTAATTCAGTATACTTCACTGTGTTTGTCGTTTTGACTATATTGTTTAAAATTGTTCTTCACGTAATTGGACTGGTACTTGCATTCCTTACCCGAAATGTTGAAGTTGATGCACTTAATGATGCTAAATATTCTGCTATGATAATATACTTCTCAACATTCATGTTGATACTGATTGCAATCATTTTTCCTTCTACTGTTACTAATCCTAACTTATATGATGGAGTTTGGACCATATTTATGTTCATAATGGTATTCATGTTCCTTGGTTTGACATTCATACCAAAGGTTGGTCTTGTAGCGAGTTAACAGACATTTTGAGTATGACTATTATGAACACATTCAAAAATAAAACAATACAAAATAATTTAATATATACACTAATATCATGATTTCCTAACTTCCTATATGAACACTTGTACTGGGTACCTATGTACTATTCAGTTCATTATTTTCCATGTCCACAGATGATTGCTTTATACAAAGATCCTCATGGCAAATATGCAATTAAACCAGTTGCAAATGTTAGAGCCTCACAACTTGGAAAGACAGATGATCTGCAGTATAAAGCCAATGTTACTCACTTTTCAGGTCACCATTCTGGCATTATTGTGGATCAATCTTCTGCTCCCAACGAAAGTGTGATTTAATTTGCAATAACTTGAATTCTGATTCTGTTTATACACTTTATAAATACTGTTATTCAGACTTTTTGTGTGCACTGTACTATCTAATGTACTGTGAAGGTTCACATTATTTTTGTTGGTGTAACAATAGTTACTCAGACAATGTAAACTAATTTTTATTTGTATAATCTGCTGTTTAGTGAATTAGTAATTGTGGTTGTATAATAATTATAATGGTGTTTTCTATAATTATTATATAAAACATGAATTTTGAGAGCATATTAAAAAAGTATAATCACATGCAGCCAAGATTCATGATCATAATTATATGAAGGAGAGAATGGAAAAACTTTAGAACGAAGTCATAGTTAGCTGGGCTAGAGGGGAGCAACAAGGCTCTCCTCATTTTGTACCTGCAACACTCTTGAGTTAATCGCGTGCTCCCAAGTCATTCTGATAAAATTAACTGTATATTTTATTACGTCATATAACATGAAAATATATTCACACCTAATTAGTAATTCATTCAAGTTTCTGAACATTATTCATAAAGTAGTAAGCTGTCTGTTGAGCCATTAACTCAGAATGTGTTCCTTGTTCAATCACATTACCCTTGCGCATTACAGCAATACTGTCTGCATTATAGATTGTAGACAGTCGATGAGCAATAATAATGGTAGTACGACCCTTTCTTGCTTTATCAAGAGCTTCCTGAACAATCTTCTCGTTTTCAGTATCAAGAGAAGAAGTAGCCTCGTCAAGAAGAAGAATTTTTGGGTCTCGCAATATTGCTCGAGCAATTGCTACTCGTTGTTTCTGACCTGCACTCAACTGACTTCCTTTCAAACCAACTTTGGTACTATAGCCCTGTATTTGAATTTTAAATTAATTTAAGGCAATATCAACAACAGACTGGATGTAATTCATCTTACCTGAGGTAAAGACTGGACAAATTCATGAATGTTAGCACATTTAGCAGCGTCTATTACTTCTTCGTCACTGGTTTCTCTAAAGTTAGCTCCATAACGAATATTATCTGCAATAGACATATCAAACAATACAGGTTCTTGAGATACTAGACTGATCTGGCGACGAAGCCAGGAGATATTTAAGTCATGAAGTTCAACTCCATCCAACAGTATACTTCCATCTGTTGGATCATAGAATCGTTCGGTGAGAGAAATAATGGTACTTTTCCCAGAACCACTGGACCCAACTAGAGCTAGTGTCTCGCCAGGTTTAATGACAATATTCAGATCTTGTAGCACCGGTAACTCGGGACGAGATGGGTAGGAAAAATGGACTGTTTGCAGAGCAATGTTTCCTTCAAATCCATCCTGAAACGATTCAAATTATTGAAAATTTATTAGTTGATAAAATTAATTATAGTAAAAATAATTATCAGTTCAATGTTTAGTAATGATACACAAACCATTTTCATTCCTTCTTTACTACATGAATCAATGGCAGGTCTTCTTCGAAGGATGCTGAATATTCTTCTTCCTGATGCAAGACCACTTTGATAGTCAGGAATTGAAGAAAGTGATGTCTTGAATAAATAACTCACGAACGTAGCAACCAAAATAGAACTATAATAAATTAGTGTTTAAAAGATTATATTTTCAAACAAATTTTAAAAATGAGTTTTGAAACTATTCACCTGAGTAAATCATCATAGTCATCTACATGATAGACTGCATCAGCATCTGCTGTGAATAGACTTACAGACACTCTGAAAGCAACTGCAGCATCATACATTGCAAAAGACAGAGAGAATGCAAAAAAGGAAATGTACATAATCCTGAATCCAAGCTTATACCTGCCAGAAAAAAAGACTTTAATGCAAGCATACGTGTACAGGCTAAATGTTGCAATGGAATTATACTTTATTATTGTATAATCTTAATTGTGTATAACATTAAATGTTTTGATTATTTCCTAGTAATTATTTTCGGAAACACAGTGGATAAGTAGGTACGTAGTACCTTTGATACAACCCACTTCTCTATAGAAACAAAACTATACAGGCATTGCTAACCTCTCATGTTTATAGGAATATACATGACGATGAGAGTGAATTGTAATTATTATGATCTCAAATATTATTACTATATTGTAGTTTAGTTCTCACCTGAATGGTTTCTTTAACTTTTGTTGGTACATTCTTTCAATCAGATTTGTGATCCCAAGCAAAGTCACAGTATGAAAATTTTCAATTGCTTCCACAGCTATTTTAGAACTCTCACCTAAATATTTCTTGATTTTACGTATAAACTTCTGTGTTAAAATGACTTGTATTATTTGTCCTGTCATCATAACAATATATATAGGAAGTAGAACCAGTCCCAATGCCCAAGAAGCTTCAAGTAGTACAATAAAACCAGTTACAAAACCAGATATTGATCGAACTATATAGCCAAGGGGAAGTCCTATCACCTGAAATAAAAGAAAGCAATTACAAACATTATAGTGCATGATTTGAAAGTATAATTATAATCTAATCCTTCAAAACAGATTTATTCTGGATTGCACACACAAGTCATGACAGCACTCTTGATAAGAACAATCAAAATTAATTTACCTTATTAACTTCTGTTGGATCAATACTCAAGCTTGAGGTCAACACTCCTATGGCATTCTCTGGTCTATCAAACCATGCTATCTCTTGCTTTAACATATTTCTAAACATTGCAATTCGTAGTCGCTTTGAGAATCTCTCTCCAGCTACCAGAAGTGGATAATTCTAAAATAGTATGTAGAATGTGTAAATATTGTACCTAAATATATCACAAGTCTGTATAATTATACTTACTGCAAAAAATTGTACAGGTACAAGTATTACTGCTATCAGTAAGAAATACAAACTGTATGGTATAATCCCACTTGTGACTTCATTTCTGTCAGTACTTGTGTGAAGATGCTAGAGATATAGATTATTAGGATCACTTGTAATAGTCATGTAAGAAATTGACTTACACGTGTAGCTCCAGCAAAGAGTGTTAAAAGGGACCACATAATAGAACCTGCTACAATCATAAATACAATTCCTGTTGTTGTTAACCACCAGTCTGGCTTGTTTAATTTAAGAATGTCCATGATAGTAGTTGAGTTATTTGGTTGATAGTGTCATGTTTTGTATGTACTATGTTCTAAAAGAAATTTAATGGTAAAATGTACACATGGTGTAAAACTAAAGTACAGCTTACAATATTGGCAATACTTTCTGTTTCAGAATTTGTTTCTGGCTGAATTAACTCTTCAGTAGTTACGAACTCTTTGCATTCTTCATTAATTGTCTGGTTTTGAACCATTTGAAAGTATAAGCCTTTTTTGTCTATCAGTTCATTGTGATGACCCATCTCAACAACATGTCCTTTATCAATTACAACAATGACGTCAGCAGTTTGAATAGTAGATAGTCGGTGGGCAATGAATACTGTTGTACAGTCATTACTTGCATTTTCCAGAGCGTATTGAACAAGTTTTTCATTTTCACTATCCAAAGAAGAAGTAGCTTCATCAAACACCAAAACAGTTGGGTTTCGTACAAGAGCTCGAGCAATGGCTACTCGTTGTTTCTGACCTCCACTCAATTGAATTCCTCCATCACCAACTATTGTATTGTATCCATCGGGTAGCTGAGAAATGAAGTCATGAATATTAGCAGTTTTAGCTGCCAACTCAATCTCCTCCATTATAGCTCCTTCTTTCCCATAACTAATATTTTCAGCCACACTGACATTGAACAGAACAGGTTCTTGAGACACTACACCAATTTGTTTTCGTAACCATTGTAGATTAAAGTCTTTAATATCTGTTCCATCAAGTGAAATCTATAGGGAAATAATATAATAAAATCTTTATAGTTATGTAAACATGTATATATATATATATATAATTATATATATACCAATCCAGAGCTTTCATAAATCCTCAGCAAAAGTTTAATGATAGTGCTCTTTCCACAACCACTGGGACCAACTATTGCAACTGTCTGTCTTGGTTTAACAGACAAATCTAATCCATGTAATATCTGTACATCAGGACGAGATGGATAGCTGAAGATGACATTTGAAAATTGTATACTGCCTTCAAAGTGATCAGGAGAAATACCATCTGTATCACTAGAATCAGTGTGTGGTTTCTGAGAGTACATGTATATAAAGAAAGGTGAAATGTATAGTATTCATGTTGTACTATCTGACCTGGTCAATAATTTTATAAATGTTTTTTGCTGATCCTATGGAATCTCCAACACCCGCAAGAGATCGAATGGCATCACTGAGTATAATATTCCCCCCAACTAATGATAGTACAACCTAAATTAACAACAACCTTAAAATGCTTCAAAGTAGACAAAAAATAATATCAACCTACTGTATTGATCTCTCCTATTGTTGTGTCACAAATTGTAACTAGCCATGCACCAGCCCTAGCATTTAAAATAATAATTATATACATTAATAGATGTTCAATTATCTTTTCCTATCATTTCTTTTTACAAGATCTAGATCTAGTCATTTTAATTCTTTTTTGTAGTTACAGTAGAAATTCTGATAGGACACTCTGAAAATACATTCGTGTATTAAATGATCAACATCTGTATAAAAGACACCTCCAATTATGGACACTTCCACTAGTACCGAGGTGACCTTTATAAAGAGATTCCACTGTATGTATTATTATTATTGACACATCACTAATGCTTCTGTGGATAATAAATGTGCCTTCAGAACCCTGTTAAGAGTCAACCTGAAACATTACCCCATGTGGATTAAAGCCATACAAGTGGCCTTTAACATTGCTTATGCTTTGCCAATCTTGCCTCCAGGGCATTGGAATTGAAGTAATGACATGAAATGATTCAATTCCAATTGATTTGCAACAGCTTCAATTCAATTCCCGTACATTAATATTATTTTAAAGGATATTCCAAATCCACCCCATCACAACTAAAATTCCATTCCAATTACTATAGGTAATATTGTTAATTCCACTACAATTCCATGAAATTCCTCTAATTCCATACTAAAATCAATCTCATCAATTCAACAGAACTCAATGTTCAAATAACAATAATTATAAACACCTATTAATACATATATTAAGTAACACAAGTAGTGCAAGCACCAATATTTACAATTCAAAGAAACGATAAAAAAAACACCTAACGAGTAGTAGCAGCAAAAGACACACCCCTCATTAGTGGCAGAATTGCTGTGGAATGCTACAATTCCAAGGCAACATGCAATTCAATTCACATTCATTAGTAGCATCAGTTGGCCAAGTCATAATTCCATCCCAATTCACATTAAAATTTAGTACATTCCAGAATCATTCCAATTCAAGTTTTTCAATTCCAATGCTCTGCTTGCCTCACATAGAAAATAAACACTAAATTCAGATTAATAAGGCTAAAAGAGGAAAGTGAAAATTATAGCTGAAACACATTTATTATGGCCCATAGGGACATCCCTATGTTTGCTTTCCACGGGGTTGAATCTATGTATAGGTTATACAGCGAGGTAAAGGATTTATCAAACCGAGGGCTGAAGGCACGAGGTTTGATAAATCAGTAGAAACCGTACCGAGGTGTATAACCGTCTTCCACCATGAAACACGTGCAAAATATAGTAACTAAGCAAATCTTTGCGCGTGGCAACAGTATACATAATTTCACTAACCTAGTATGGTAGAAATATAATTATTTCTACCATGGCTATAGTAAACTGACCAATCAGATTGCTTAAAATAAGGTTGATAAATGTGTTATCAATGTGATATTATATCTGATATAGCACTTCAGGAGGTTGATAACTAGTTATCAACCTCTTCAGGAGGTTGATAACTAGTTATCAACCTCTTATTTTAATCAATTTGATTAGTCACTTTTACTGCATTTCCCGCTCATTGCTGGGGGATAGGAAATATTGTTTTCTGTTATTTCTTATTATGATTTTCCATAATATTTTATTATACAACAATTATTATAAATTATGTTATTATAGCATTATTTGTGTTAATGCTCTAAGTAGTTGTACTGTTCAGTAATTGCTGTTAGTAATATTGCTACTGGTGGATAGACAGGTAGTGGGTGGGCACCAGAGCGAGTAGCCTCGGATAGCTTAATTAAGTTTTTTTCCTGCCATTTGTGGTACAAATGTATTTTACTCGAGCTCTACAGACCAGCTGAAAGAAAGCTCAGACCTGATTGTAGCTTGGCTGCTTATGGCGAAACTGGAACTAATAGCTAGCTATTCTACCTGAAATATATTCCTAAAGTTCTACAAGGTCCTTTAAAAGGTTAGGAAAGTTGATAATCAAAATAATAACTATAATAGCCATTAGGCTGTTGTGTTTCAGGCCGGACATCACAAAGCAGTCATAGGGATACTTTTGTTCTCTATATCTTGTTTCTATACTCTTTTTACTTGTTTGAATGTTCTTATACAACTTCAGCACCTATAACTGCCATTAGATATAAGTTGCTATCCTCCATATAATTATAATTATATGTGTATGTTATAACACACCTGCAAGTGCTATATCAGATATAATATCACTGTCCTAAAGGGCCATAGCCTAAGGGCGAATTCGAAGTAATTATAAAGCTGTTATAGCGTATGTAGGGTGTTTATATTTACAAACTACTGTACTGTGTATACTTTCTCCCAACATTTTGCTTTGAGTTTGGACCACTAGACCAGTGTGTGTTGTAGTCTTATAGTTTGTGGCACTATGGTCAATGACATCTGGTTTATAAAGCCTGTGGTTACTCTGAAGTTTTGCCATATCTGGATACCTGGTGTGCTATAATCAATTTGCCCTTGTGCTCAGTGATAATAGATTTGATATAACACTCATAGGTATGTTATAGCATATACACATATATATAATAATATATTTATATCCAAATAAGGCAAAACTTCCATATATATATATATATATATATATACAAGTCATAAAAATCAAGTTAGTGATGACCATGCCACATGATATTATACATAACAAGATTTTATTGGTCACTGCAATTCTTAACTATAATAATATTATAGTTAAAAATTGTAGTGACCAATAAAATTAATACAGAGTAACTATGGTGTTATGTATGTATCCTGAACAAACAACTAATTGTTAAATCCTTGTAAAAATGGAATTGTTAAAATAACAAATATTAATGGTTAGTGCAGTTGCAAGGATTTAACAATTAGTTGTTTGTTCAGGATACATACATCTAACACCATAGTTACTCTGTATTAAAAATAATTATGTAGAAGATATATATATATATATGTACCAATTATAATCAATTATCATGCCTAATATTAGATGCATAAAGAAGGTTTGGAAACATAAAATGATTTAATTAAAATAAAATATCTTTGTATATCTATTAGACAGGAAAGGAAAATTGAAATTACAATAATTGGATTATAATTACATGTATATCCATCCATAACAACCTACACGACCAATTAAATTACAATTCCTGCTATTCCTTGCAACTATACTAACCAATAAATTTGTTATTTTAACAATTTCATTTTTGCAGTGTATCACTGTAAAAAAATCAACAGTTAAATTAACAATTATAGTTACTACAGTTACAGTGATCTACATGCATGAAAGTTTCATACCAGCTATTACCAATTACTTCAAACCTTTGTTATTCTATTACCTAAATTAAGGTTAATGAAATGTGACACAGGTGTTAGTTGTGTGTTGGCTTCCAATCAAGATAATGAATACGATTGTGGGGTTATTTATGCAGGAAATTGTAGAAACATCTACCTATACCACATTGTTAAGATATAGTGCATTTAAAGAAAGATTTTTCATATATATGTGATTATACTACTGAATAATAGTAATCACTACCATAGCACTATACTGTAATAATCATAGGTGAAGTTAATATGTTGGCATCTAGATATATGTACAAAACAAATTTCTTCAGACTATAGTTATTACCTAATTTTGTATTTTCATGCAACCATCTAACTTAAGAAACATCTTTAGGCTAGCCCCCACAATGCTTTGCATTTCACTAGTATATTTTAAAGCGTACCAAATGTAATAGAGTCTATGAAGAAAAGACTACATCTAGTTATCATGGTAATGGAGTCTAACTCATGCATGTAGATGCCAACTGACACCTATAGCTAGATCATTGCAACTATAGTAAACATTAATTCATTCATTTAACTTTTGAGCAGTGGCATGTTAGTGATTGATATTCTTCAGTAGTATAATCACATAATTATGTAAACTCTTTCTTTAAATGCACTATATCTTAAATAATGCAGTGTAGGTAGACAGGGAAAGGAATAGATGATAAAACAATCTCCTGCATGAATAGCACCACAATCATATTCATTCCATACTAACACTTATGTCACACATGTGTCACACCTAACTAGCACCTGTATCAAATTCATTAACTTGGACTCAAGTTACCAGAGCTTCTTATTGCATAACTAAAATTATATATTATGTCATTTGTATGAGCATGTAAGTATGTTGCTAAGTAAGATCCTGTGATGTCTATAGTACTTCAATTGTAACCACAACATCTGGAAAGATACATTTTGACTAATTATAATTTAATGACACTGATTTCATCAAAGCTAACCATTCCAACAAAATTCATTAAACATGCAGGCATAGATACATTGTTGATAAGTTACTTGTAACAAATCATTATTGGCAAATAGCCTAATTATAAAATACTACAGTTGTATTACTCAACGCAGTTGTAACATTATCACATTATTGGTGTTACTATTATTTCATGTAAAGGTGAAGCAATCTTAATTATATAGGATCTATACCCTGGGCCAGATCTAGACTGTGTGTACTGGAATTTACTAGATACATAATATAGAATATGTGTATTTTGTATTTTAGTTCAAATTATTAATTTACTCACCAAAAGCCAAATGAATAAAAAGCAAAAGAACAGAAGTAATGAACCATGACAACAAATGTGATGGCAAAATGTAGTTTAAATGAATGATGCTTGGCTTGTTTCAAGTGACTTTCATATCTAAAATAGTGAAGGAGTAGAAGTATTTATGTATACAGTATACTCAGTACTTTCATACCTTTGAACACCATTTCTTTCTCCTCCAAATGCTACTACTGTTCTAATCGATGATAACATTTCTTCAGCAATAGATCCAGCTTTAGATAAAGCAGTCTGTCGTTTAGATCCTTTTGAGCTAGCAACCTAATATGAAATACATATTGAAAATACCATGAGGCAAAGGTCATTGTCATATAATTACTTTAGGTGTAATAGAACCATTACTGGGAATTTTGGTGGGGGGAGGGAAGCTAATAAATACTCAAACATTTTGAATTTACACACCTTCAAGATTATAATGGTTGTTATAATCACTACAATTACAAGTGGGAAGAGTATTAAAGTCAGTTTCCAATTTACAGAAATAGCAATAATAAATCCAGCAATCATTGCCGTAAACTGCTCAATGAAATCCACCATAAAACGACCAATACCATCCTCAACAGCTTGTGTATCGCTATGGATGAAAATTCATAACTACAGTAATTATAATTATGCTAAGTAATCTTACTCATTTAGATAAGAGTGCAGTTCAGTTGATGGGTTGAGATCATACCAAGCAATATCTTTTGCTAAAAGTGATTGAATAAAATTTATTCTCAGACTATTTGTTTGTCTCAATGCACTGTAATTCCACAATACTTTTGCAACAATTGATGTGAATAGATATACAGTAGATAAAATCACTGTATAGTAGCTCAATTTGGCAACTTCTTCTTGAAGTAGACTATCGGAATCATTTGAAAGAATATATTTCCTTAACATCATATTTGAATTACTGCAGAAGTAACTTCGATTACTAATATTAAAGCTCCTGTTTGTTTCCGACACTGCTAGGCTATAATAGGTAAACTCATCAAATACAAGGGACAGTAGATATATGAAGAGTCGTATTCCACATCCAGAAATAATTATGAGAATAGTTCCAACTATTAACATGAATGCATCTAAACATGTTGCATAACGAAACTAAAAGTTGGAAGGGTTAAGTATGTTGTATTATAAAAACTTGTGAGACTTACCAGTAATAGTCTTTTCTTTTTCTCTTTTGTAGTGCTATAACAGAAACATATCAATAAAGTTCAGAAATTATTATCAATTGATGTATTTAAAAGTTAGAGGTGTTCTCTAAATAGTTGACTATTTATAATAGTATTTTGAATTCTAATTCCACTAATATACTTAAGAGTTGAAAACACTATTGATATAGTTTTAATTCTTGACTGATTGATTGTAAATGAATGCAGCAGCTTCCCAGCCTACAACACAAGTTTAAAAACACAAATGCAAATTACTAAAACTTGTGCAATTATTACTAGCAAAATTATAATTATACACAAACACTTACTCTAAAACAGTTTTCTCATCTAATGAAGATGTCATTATATATGATACTCTGATGAAAGAAAAACAACATATATATACATTTCATTTTGAAACACAATCTCTTCAATATTGGAGAAGTTATATATGATAGCTAATGTATATGCAATCCAATCTCTATCAACTAGCTTATTCAGTAGAGCAAAAAAGACAAAAGTAGACACACACAAACTTACTTATTTCCCCTCATAATGTTTTTTTTTCAAAGTACTTGATAATAACGAGCCCCACCTTTGTATTATTGGAAATCACATGACAGCTATTGTTTCATCTATAATGCTGAGGCGTGGCTAATATACATTGGAGTCCCTTGGGTAATATGAGCAGGATGAATGTAATTATACAGAAATAAGAGAATATGTTTCAGATTATTATAAGATCTACTTACAAATTTTGTGAGGACTGGTACATTGTTAGCGAATTTTAAAATAGCCACAAAGTGTAATCTAAAGCTTTATATGACATGTGGTTAAATTGCTTTTTTTGTGTTTCTAAACATAAACCTTTATAATAGCTGAGAAATACTAAAGGACAAGCCACAGTCTGTGCAACTGTCCAACAATAATGGTGCTTTGACATCAGATCATGCAGTGCATGTTAATACCAGCCAAAAAGCTAGCATTGGCAAGTATTAAATCTCTGATATCGGAAGTATATATTAATTCATAGCAAGTTAGCAACACTGACTGACTGACATGTACAAATTATACATGTGCATACACATAGTGTGTATGGCTGGTATTAAAAAAAAGTTATAACTCTTTAAATGACATACATAAATTGATCAATAATCATGTTATGTGTAATAAGCAACTGGCTGTAGTGCTGTTTTGAACTACTGCAAAAAAAGGCTTTTGTATGTAACCAAAATGTATAAATTATAATAATTCCAGAACCAAAATAAATGATAATTATTATCGATAACTATGAGTTATTATGCAATGTGTGATGCTACTGTATTCAAACAGAAGTTCCTAGGAATTTGAACTTGAATTCGAAGTGGTGGTTTTTTTTTTAGATATCTCTCATAAGCAAATTATATACTATATATTATACATAGTGTATATGTAAACGCATCTCCTTGAAAGTCCAAAATGAAGCTGAAGAATATGTGTATTGGGGTTCATGTCATGCAATTTCAATGCTGATTCATCACAGGTTAGTGATTTTTGTGTTTGTGCATGATAACTATTCTTCTTCACTTACAGCATTGTCTGTACTGAGGAATATGGTAGTACCATGAGTCCAACTTTTACCAGTACTTACTATAATTTATTCTTTGAAATGGCATCATTGCATTTGTTTACCTTATTGTTGTTTGTGCTAAACCTACTTTAATAGCTCTACAAACACAGAAATTTATCATCAGTTTTATTGCCAATTATTTGATGACTATAAGAAGAGCAGAAGGAAGACTGAAGTTTGCCAATGTTTCACTCCTGAGTTTAAGAAACTAAACTATGATAATCATTATAATTATATAATTTTTATCACATCAGAAATAGACTTTGTGCATGGACAGTGATCATCTGGTTTTATATTATTATCATTACTGTTATACTAAAACAACACCATAAGGGATATTTCAAAGGTTGCTGTACTAATCATGGAGGAGAGCACACAGTAGCAAATATATATAGATGAGGTAAAATCATATGGGTAGAAAGTAACAAGTAATTATTACAACCAACCTTCCTAGCATATTGCTTGAGTTGTGGTTACTGTAAACAACTAATTGGTTATGTTCATGCATTCTATTGGGAATAAAACTCTTTATGTGGTCACTACTACCTCACTATACTATCTAATAATTATCACATCATAGTAACACATATATAGTAAGTTTGTCTAAACATCTGCTACAAATCATTATATGTGCAATAGTAACAACTAGCCTATGCATAACTTCGTTTAAATTAAATAGTAAATTAAGATCTATTTAGAGAAAGTCCAAAAATTAGAATTTGTGACACAACATAGTATTAGATCCACAATAATTATTAAATCAATAATTATTATTGCAGAATCTCAAAATACATTGTACTTGGTGCACGTGCACGCCATTTATGGTAGGCGTGGCTTTCGTGGTTTTGTACTTATGTTAATTGGAAAAATGGAGATTTTTCCAACACTCTCTGTCTTCCAGACAAATATAAACATCATCAGAAGATATGAAGGTTGCTATTACACCAGGTTAGAGTCATATTATATAATATTCTATTTTGAAACTGATTGGAGTCGCATCCGCCCACTCCCTAGTACCACTTTAATTGTAATATCGTTACCACTGTACTGCCCACATGCACATCAAGCTGAGCTAGCTATAGTCAAAATGATCTTTCGGAAGAAGCATACGAACATTTTGCTAATTCTTTTGTTGCAAGTTTTACAATGTTTGTGTGCCACACATTTTGTTCTTCTGGTAGAGGATTCTGATAGAGACAGTAGCTTAATAAAAACTGTTGGAGCTTCAGTTGACAGAATCAATGGTGATGATACACTGTTAGCTAATCAGATGTTGTACTTTAGTACATTACAAAGTATGGTAAGTATATTATTTAGTTTTATATCAAAGGTATATGATTTCTGCATTGTACCAGGTTTTTGCAGGCATTTTAGTCTATACTAGTACAATGGTGTTTTAATGGTAGACATGTATGTATTGTCTCGTTGGTATTTAGGGCAATCCACAAGTTGCTATTGAACAGCTTGCAGACTATTTAAATGACAGTTTTTGTATTATTGATGTTGGTCATTCTGATGTGAGTGGAGCTGTTGCCTCTATTAGTCTCTATACATTGGTGCCAATGGTAAGATAGTGTATTCATACATTATGTGATCAATAAGGGTTTAATAATCTTTATTATTAAACTATATATACATTGTGACATCTTCAACTAAAAAGTTCAAAATGTTATATTCTTGTTTCAGATCACCATCACAACAACAGCAACTTCTTATGATACAGTGTTCAGTACAGTTCCATCATATGATCTGGTACCACAAGCTCTAGTTGAAGTAATAGACTATAATGAATGGACTGAAGCCACTATAATATCTGAGTTAACTGCAGGATTCTTGGAGGTATTATACTTTATATGTAATAAATTGTTAATTTGATCTATGTGTACATAGAGACATACTAGCATTGGGAATGCTTTCAGAACTGCTGATATAAACTTTGAGTCATCAGTGAGATTTGATTTATCAGAAGACCTGTCTTCATATGTTCAAGCCATCTTTGTGAGTTTTGTGCTTCATTGATAATTTTTAATGAGATTCATTGCTAATTACTGTATAACGGAATGAAGATGAATTTCAATATGGAGTTTTAATGCCACCTTTTTCTAAAGTAGTATAAATTTTCTTTGAAATAGAGGAAAGTGGTATTACTACTGCTTCTGTTTGTAAACAGAAACACGTTATTATTATATAATATTTCATATAGGATGCTGAACCGCATATATACATTCTTAATGTGGATGAGAGAATAACATTACGGTTTCTTTGTGAGGTTAATGAAGCAATATGATCACTCATAATTTTAATTACATTATAATGTATTGTTACAGGCATACAAAGAACAAAGATATTATCCTAATTATGCTTGGATTACTTTCAACTCATTCCCTAATCAATGGTGGGAAGAATATGATGAGTATTTACAACAAATCAACTGTACACAACCTAATATAGCTGTTAATACAGTATTGAATAGAGCACTAGTACTACTACCATACCCCAAGGTGTGTATATGTTTGTAAGTATGTGTGTATTATAATAATTATGTGTATATCTATCACATTATCAAAGTATGCTCAGGTCCACTGTGATGGCCTAAACGTTATATAAAATTAATTGGTTTGTGGTTGTTTTTATATAATGTACCAGCAATGGAAATAGTTATTGTATTTGTACTAACTGTAACAATTTTCACTATATAAGCACTATTCAAAGCATGTGGAGGAGTATCCAGATTGCATTTGCAAGCCATGCTTACAACTAACTAAATTATGCAAGACTCTCTGTGGCCATATAAAGAGGCAATGCTGCTTCTGCACTGAGTTCACTTGGCACATGATGATGTACATGAAGGATTCACTATTTTAATCTTCATTTTTTTCCTATAAATACTCTCGCTTGGTTTATCCATTAACTTATTTCTTGCATCATTTATAAACAAAGCTTAAACATATAATATGAATCACATAAGGAATCTGTATTGTAATTTATGAGATTGAATAATTGTTTTTTATTAAACTATATAATTATGTGCACACTTCACGAGAAATGTTAATTTACTGTTTTATATAAACAGTAATTTTTAATATCAAGCACTTTTTTTATTTTCTGGACAGAGTTTCAACTCTAATCCCCGTGATGATCCTTTATTTACCGTATCTAATTATACTGATGATGCAGTAACAGCAATTGGTGTCGCTATAGATAATTGTATGGATATTTGTCAAGAACAATCTCAAATTGATGATTGTTTGGTGTATTGTCAAGCACAGTCAGTAGACTTTATTGCTAGTGTAAACTTTACTGGAATAACAGTGAGTTATTACAACAAACTTCCAAAGGATTAATTAGTACTCATAGATTATTGATAATTATATCCCAGAAGTAAATGTTTACTCATTGAAGTTGAACTCATAGTGGCATGTATGCAAAGTAACTGTTAATGGAATGTGGAAGCATTAATAATGATGACATTCTTTATATTTATTTGTTTATGCAGGGTAATGTTGAGTTTAATGAAAATGGAAGCAGAGTATCAGACTTGGTTAATATTTATCAATATCAGGAACAAGGAGGTACATGTATAGAAAAAAAAATTTTTGTTCATTAATGAATTATTATTTAGAGGATGGACTTGCACTTGAGTTGATCGGAAGAGTACAGAACAACACCTTTAATGCTGCAGACAAGTCCATTGTTTGGCCAGGTTAGTCTATTTGTCAGATGTCACAAAATGTTATTATTATAGTTTATATCAAATGTTTGATTAAGTAGGTATAACAACTACATTGAAATGTTGGGCATTGTTTCACTTTCACTTTCACTTAGGGGGAGGGGCATTTAGTCTCATCCCCAGCCACACCCCCATCAACAAATTAGGAAAGCATCAGGGATTTTTTGTAAAAAAATTATCCTATATAATCACAAGACAAATGGGGGTACCAAGACTTAAAATAAAGGTAGAAGAGTTATAAGACAATATGATTAATTGATAAAAAATTATTTTCAAGAGAAAAAGTAGAAAAAAAATTTAATAATGATGATGAAGAACAATCTGCACTTGCCACTTCTCTACTGCAGCGATGATTTCTGACTAGACATGGGTTGAAGTACTTCAGAATGTGCTTTAGTACAAGTACAAACACTTTAAGTACAAGCACAATTGTACTTAAATCCAAGCACAAGTACCCACGTGAAGTACATATATACATTTAAGCACATGACTCCTTTAACACAGTTACATGATATTAAACACAATAAACAATCTCAACAACCTTTACATTTAAGCTGTCTTTTATCTGTGAGTTAGCAGCTTTTTGGTGTGCTTTTATTATTATACAATCAAAGTGCTTAGAAAGTGCTTGATAAGCACGTGTCACCAAAGCAGTGATCAAGAACAAGCACAAGCACTTTGATCTTAAGCACAAGCACATGTAAGCACTCAAAAGTATGTACTAAGCATGCTTGCACTCAAGTGCTTGAACCATATCTGTTTCTGACATATAATAGGTAACTTAGTCTTAAAATACTCAGTATCGAAAGGTATATCTATATTAAGATTTATCTGTATGTATTAGCAGACATTTCAGTTCATCATTTGCAATTCACTCAAATGTATGTGTGGCCATGTTTTTCCACACTATCCTGTGATGTTTACAAGTACTTAATTGTGATTGGACACATGGAATGCTGTCTGGAATGCCAAGAAATTGCCTTAGTGTGTTCATCCTTGTTTTATGATGGGATGTGACTAGTGAGCATTCATCCTCCCCTTCGCTAGAATCTTGCCTCACTCTTGGAAGTTAGGTTGCCAATAGGCAGACATTAACCTTGTACATACACCCCAAAAGTGTTCTAAATTCAATTTTTGCTCGACACATTGGAAAAAATATATAGGTTTTATAGTCATACTTTATAGGAATCATCTTTGAGTAGAGATTAATTCAGCATTATAACAAACCTGTTTAGATATTTGGGGTTTGTTTTGCCACTACAATTCTAGTCTTTTTTAGTTTCTCATACATGTTTTGTTTTTTTCAGTATAGCTAAATCTTGGGACTGGTATAAGAACATTGACTACTTTTAATTGTGGCTTTTGTTATAGTTATGCACTACAGAATCCAAAAAGTGTCAACCATAAGAGTTTGTTGTGGTTATAGTAGGAAGCATTTGCTAGTATTTGCTACCCAAAACAAAGTATTATGATTGACACCTTTTGGATGAACTGTAATTTTTGGCATAATTATATATGTATTACAGTTAATTGGGTTTATTTGATTAACTATAGTGGCGGATGCATTAAAAATTAATTTATTTACTGGTCAGGAAATGGTCAGTTTAAACCTGACAATTGTAATGTTTTGAGGCCAAGGAATAGCTTAAGGGAAATATCTCAATATAATGATAATAACAATATTGTATGAATTGTAGTTGCAAAATAATAAAAATGAGTGTTCTTATATACAAATACGCTAGACACAAACTATCGTAAATACAATAACACAATAGACTAAGTAGATTATTGTTTCTATTCTGTTACACAATCATCAGCAAAATATCTAACATTCGTTTTGATGGGAGTTTCCTCATGTAGCAGTCACACCACAACCTACCCACTATTTATAGTAAATAACAAAATACTGCCTCGTGTATGATGTAATGCTACATGAAGAAGCACAACTGAATTTGAAATGGCTATTTAAATGTTTAGTACTTTTATTCAATTACCATGCAATGTAATGCTTATATTTGATGGTTACATCCTTCATTCTCTGTTTTCTACAGATGGTGTTCCACCAGATGGAACTCCTATTAAAATAGTTAATATTCTAGAAATATGGGTTCCTATTCTTGGTGCTTTTCTACAAAGCATTTCATTGTCATTCGTCATTATTTGCCTGTCATTTAATATAATCTTCAGGAAAAGAAAGTTAGTCATATATCGCATGTTTATTGTTTATGCTGTTGTAATGTAAATGATCTTTAAGTAAATTACAGTGTCACTATATAGCCTTTTTTGCAATACGAGTCATTTCTTCTCACAGAATAGTGAAATTGACCAGTCCAAACTTAAATTACATCATGATACTTGGAACAGTAGGAATATTAGCTAGTGGAGTTGTATTCAGATTTACTTCTGTTACCTCTCAGACTATTAAATGCACTGTAAGTCTAACTGTCTGTAATAACATTGTATTATTTCCTAACCACATTATCATGTGGGACTTCATGTTTTGCCTACATGATAATTAGAGAACATCATGCAATGCATTCCCTCATTAATTTAGTTAATGAGTTAATTAATAACTATAAACATAGTAAACACCATCACTCAAATAGAAATATAGTTGTCAGATAATAGGTCTATAGTTCGTGAAGTTCATTTGGAAATTAACCTTTGCGGATCAAAGTGTAGCTCTGGACTGGAAACAGCTTTATTATGAGTTGAAATTTATAGTAAACGTAATTGTTGATGATACTATTAATGAGCAAACAAAGGAAAAGATAAATAACAATGGAAATAATTATTGTTATCACCTATGTTACAAATACGATAACATTAATAACTATAACACATTCCAATGATATGACTGTTTTCCTTGTTTTAGATTGATCGATTAGGCTCAACCTGGGGCTATGACATATGTTTTGCTGTTGCTTTGGTCAAAACAGTGAGGGTATTTTACATCTTTAGGATGAAATCTCTAAAGAAAAAGGTAAATGCTTTTGTCACGAAGAGAACTAAAGCATTATTTTTTTATTTTTTTCATACAGGTGTTACAAGATTGGAAACTGATTCTCATCATTGTTGGTATTGTTATTATTGATATCATAATAAGTGTACCAATTATCACAGTAGCTTTACTCAATAATGATATAAGACTACAGGATGATCCGAATACTGAACCAGACAAAAATGTAAGTATAATTGATTATAATTGTGTTGAATAGTGCAGCTAAATTATATAATTATGGTTATGGTGCGTGCTTATGCTCCTCTCCATTAAATAGTACATTTGATTATCACTGTAGAAATCTATACCTAAACTAAACATTTGAGAAATCAGGCGTACTATAACTATAACTAAAAGTAGTCAAACTAAAACAACACTACTATCTAAGTTATATCTATAGTAAACTTGTTGTTGATATTTTACAGGATCAAGGTGTTACACAAAACTACTGTATTATTGTGTGTGGTACTTCAATATACTTCACTGTGTTCCTGGCTCTGACTGTGTTGTTTAAAATTGTCCTTCACGTAATTGGACTGGTACTTGCATTCCTTACCAGGAAAGTTGAAGTAGATGCACTTAATGATGCTAAATATTCTGCTACCATCATATACTTTTCAACATTCATTTTGATACTGATTCTTATCACTAACCCAGTTGTTGCTAATAATCCTAACTTAGATGATGCAGTCTGGACAATATTTGTGTTTATAATGATATTCATGTTCCTTGGTTTGACATTCATACCAAAAGTTAGTAATGTAGTGCATGATAGTATATTTTCATTAATTGTTTTCATGTTCACAGATGGTTGCTTTGTACAAAGATCCACATGGTAAATATGCATTTAAACCAATTGGTGTTGGAGCATCAAACCTTGGAAAGTCTGAGGAATCTCAAGGTAATACCAATCTTACTCAACTTTCAGTAAGAGATCCATCTTTCGCTCCCACTGTAATGCCAAAAGAAACTGCTTTTAATGGCAATTCTGCTTTAAAATGATATTGTTTATATATATTATATAAATAACTCTTTTTTTATTGTTGTGTTTATGTAGCTGTATCAATTTTTATTCTCAGTAAAAAAAAATTAATAAATTATTGCGCAAGTCAATTTAGTATAAAAGAAGAGGCAAAGCACAAACCCACTAATTATAACTAATTGAATCCCATTTGTCAAGATGAGGAACCGTATCAGTGTTTTACTTCTTTTGTTACTCCATGTTGTACATTCGTCGTGTAGCATACAGTTTGTTCTTCTGGTTGACAATTCAGAGAGAGATAGTGATCTTATAGAAACTGTTGAAGCTGTTGTTAGTAGAATCAATAATGATGACACACTGCTGGCTGATGAGATGCTGTATTTTAGCACAGTACAAAGCATGGTAAGTATTATAATATATTATATCAGAATCTTATAATCCAATTTACAAAAAATGAAAAGTATGTAGGGTTATCAAAACCCAAAAGTACAGAAACAAAAATTGGGATAATGGTACCTTAGGAACAAACTTCACAACAACCCTACAAAAGCATAGTTTCTTTGTGTTTTACTTTTAGCTATATGAACCACACATTTAGCGAGCACAAATGTGCTTGTGCTTAAAAGTGCTTTAAGTTAAGCACATTATTTGCAGCGCTTGAAGGTAACTCTTAAGCATCTTTCTGGGTCAAGTGCTTTTGCTTGTGCTTGAGTACTTTTTATTAAAAGTGCTTGTGAAATGCAATTAAGTGCTTGTTAAGCATGGATGCTTCAAAAACGTTTTAGAAATTACTTTTAGATATACATCAGGCTGATAGTTCAAAACATGTACTAATTAGCATGACGTTTTAGCATAACTGGAAGAAGGTGTTTCGGCCTAAACAACGCCAAATGAAAGATCAAAAAACAATGTTTATAAAATGTAACAATAATTCAATTCACTAAATATTACTTTTTTTGGAATTGCCTAATTAGAAAGGTACTTAAAATTATGCTTGAAGCACTTTCAAGGTGCTTCAGCTTGTGCTCAAAGCATCTCACCTGATCAACTACATGAGCCTCAAGCACTAACTGTATACTTGAGATTATGCTCAAATATTTTCTAAAGTGCTTCACCCCATGTCTAATATATATTTATCATAAATGAATGCTAGTATTTACTAGCTAGACGCATTCGTATTAATTTACTTATGTTTACTTGTATCGTGTATGTTTACAGTACCCAAATCATAACAGTAACCCTTCACTTCGCCACGCAGGCATGAAAACTTACCTGTTGAGCGAATACAGCTTCCTGTTTCAAATAACTACATAGATGTAAATTATAGTATTATACATGCTTGATATAGCATAAAGCTGGGAAGTGGTTCAATGTCCACAAAACATCAAAACTAGTGCTATCGGTATTAACCACAAAGTTATTGTACTAATAATTCGTTTTAGCAATTGTACTAACTAACTATGTGAGTACATAAACTATACATGCATGGACAATTGGACATGTGTATGCATTCTATAATGTAAGTTCTATAATATGTATGCAAGTCAATTTATTGTTTATAGGGTAGTCCACAAGTTGCTATACAACAGCTTGCACAAGATTTGAATAATAGCTTTTGTATTATTGATGTTGGTTCAACTAGTGTGAGTGATGCTGTTACCTCTATTAGTCTCTATACATCACTACTAATGGTAATACAATCGGTTTATTTGTAATTTATATGTATACTTATGTTTTATAATCACTAAAATTATTATTCTTCCATTACCTTCAAGATCACCATGACAACAACAGCAACTTCTTTTGATACAGTGTACAGTACTATTCCATCATATGCTCTGGTACCACAAGCTCTAGTTCAAGTAATGGACTATAATGAATGGACTGAAGCAACTATAATAACTGAGTTAACTGTAGGATTTATGGAGGTACTGTACTATAACTTTACACTGAATTGTTTCCATTAGTTTCACTTTTATGTGTGCATAGATACATACTAGCATTGGGAATGCTTTCACAACTGCTGATATAAACTTTGAGTCATCAGTGAGATTTGATTTATCAGAAGATATATCTTCGTATATAGAAGCCATTTTCGTGAGTTCTCTATTTCTAGTATATGTGATGTGGTAATTAGTAAATGGTAATTCAATTAGTGTTAAGTGATATAGACGCTCTAGTGTATATATGTATTATCTTTATTGGTTGATATTGTCACTCAATATTTGGTCATCCAAATAACATCATAGACATAATTAGGATATGGATATGACAAATAAATGACATCAAAGACATAATCAGGATATGACATCACAGACATACTTGATATGACAAGGCTGTTATATTGTTTATTAGTGGCAGCCCTGTATGTACAATGCAGTAGTTGTCACCTTTTATATCATTACAGGATGCTGAACCACATATATACATTCTTAATACTGATGAGAGAGCAACACTATGGTTTCTTTGTGAGGTTAGTGAAATAACATAGCTATGTTGTGTTAATTATGTATTGTTACAGGCATACAAAGAACAAAGATATTATCCTAATTATGCTTGGATTACTTTCAACTCATTCTCTAATCAATGGTGGGAAGAATATGATGAGTATTTACAACAAATCAACTGTACACAACCTGATATAGCTGTTAATACAGTATTGAATAGAGCACTAGTACTACTACCATACCCTGAGGTATATAAACATACTTGAGTATATATAGCGTGTGTCATTAATTACAAATATGTTTTAAAATTGCTGTGCGAAGTAAAACTACTCAAGCACCTTTCTCATTGCAGAGGCAGTATGGTCAACAGATAAACTATGTAACTATTATACATAGTTGTATGATTATGTATAGAGCACTGCTATCATTGCAGTGCTCTAGCTAAAAGTTAATGAGGTCCATTTGTGGTTGTTAACGTTTCTGATCAAAATGTGTATACCCTGGAATGTGTATGTCTGTTTATTTGTATATATAGTAATCCCATATGTAAAGGTTGGGGGTTATCAACTTACATGTACCTCAAATAAAAATTTTAAACTGTCTAACCGTATTTGTAACTTGTAAGTATCTTACTTCTTGCTAGTGACTAGTGAGAGACTTGATTAACAATTTATCCAGAATAGATGATGGTATTATGACATCACAGTTACACAGAAATTACATATATAACTAATGAATAGTCTATGACTACATCTAGTTGCCATGGCAATGGAGTTTATTGTTATGAATGATTATCCTGGTAGATCTGATGACCATAATGATATATTATCTCATATATAGTACTTCCTTAGATACCAATAGATGAACTAATGTAATTAAGGTGGTGCTCTAGCAGATACAGGTTTCAATAATTAACAGTACTTCCTGTTATTCATGATAAACATTACTTTATATGTTTTCCACCACAAATATTTGATTGTTGGAATGTTTGTTCCGTTTGCCATGCTTAACTAAGGGGGTTAGACTGTCAGCCACTGTTTATGGTAGCAATTGTCACTACAGCAAGAATACAAAATTAAATAGAAAAGTGGCCTGAACACTTTGTAGCCCTATTTGTAGCATTTATGTCTAGTTTCAGATGTATGTAATCCATCATGCTAGAGAAAAATGTACCTAAAAGTTCGATTTCCAGCTCTTTGTAATTTGGGTTATAAGTATTGGATAGCTGCGAAATTTTAGCTGAAAGAAGCTCTTCCCAAGATCTGTTTAAAGGAATCTTGTATGTAGCTGCAATACTTTCTTGTAAAATAATAGTAACTAAAAAAAGTTATGAATATCATTACCGAGTTAGAGCACCACCTTAAACATCTAGTTAACATTATTTATATATAATATTATTCTACAGGAAGTATTGTTACCCTAGATTGTACTTTATCATTATATATCCTTAATGTCATACATTTTTGCTCCAATAGTATTTCAATTCAAATGCCAGTGATGATCCTTTATTTACCGTATCTAATTATACTGATGATGCAGTGACAGCATTTGGTGTTGCTCTAGATAGTTGTCTGGACAGTTGTCAAGGAAATCCTCAGAGTGCTTGTTTGGAATACTGTAGAGAGCAGTTAGTAGACTTCATTGCTAGTGTGAACTTTACTGGAATAACTGTGAGTCATAATAATTATCATATGTATAATTACAGTACAGTGGATTTTTATGGCCCGTAGGGCCAATCCCTATGATTGCTTTCCCACGGGTTCGATGTATGTTTATATATATATATATATATATATATATATATATATATATATATATATGTTTGTGTCACCTATGCGAGTATGCGTTGTATACGTAGTTAAGGAAGTTACATCATTCCCGGGGGCTCAGTCAATTAATGGGCGTGATGCGTAAAAGAACGCATGATCAAGCGCTACACACCAGCAGAAAGAAAGCTGTGTAGCTTACGTAGAAACTGGAACTAATAGCTAGCTATTCTACCTGAAATATATTCTTAAAGTTCTACAAGGAATCTATAAAAGGTAAATGGAGTATATAATCAAAATAATAACTATAATAGGCTGATGTGTTTCAGGCATCATAAAGTTAGACATGATTACTGAATCCTGGACACCACAAAGCAATCATAGGGATACTTTTTTCTCTATATATACTTGTTTAAACGAATTTTACTTTTGCTAAATTTATGTGTCTGTACTCCAATCACGAAAATTATTTACAGACACAGCAAAACTCAATCACATGCATTATTACCCTCTCTCTTACATAGCAATACTTGAGCATTTTGTTTTGTCTATTGTTAGTAGATGTGATATCCTCTGATCATTCCCTCAATACTGAAAACTCAGACATTTTTCGCAAGTAGTAACTATTAAACAAGCCCACGTGTAGGAGTGTGGCTAATTATAAATTGCAAATTTTTCTTCTCAAGCCTTTCCAACTTGAATCGTAAAATTTACAACTCACAAAAATAACCTGCTATAATGTATATGGATTATTATAATTATCCCTGGCAGGAGGGATATATCATATTCCATGTTTGTTGCAGAAGACTTGTCCTTTCCTGTCTGACTAAACTATAACTATTTGCTATTTTCTTTATACAGGGAAATGTTCAATTTTATGAAAATGGAAGCAGAATATCAAACACAGTATACATTTATCAATATCAGGAGCAAGGTATTTAAAATGTCTTCTTAATTGTAATTACATTACAATTTTATTCTTTTAGGAGATGGACTGACACTTGAGTTGATTGGAAAGGTACAAAACTATACATATATTGCTATTACCAATATGTCTTCTGTTTGGCCAGGTTAGTAGAAAGTAACATGACATGAAAAACTAGTTTTTTTATAAAAATGTTATGCACACAATAAAAGTAAGTACAATTTATGTCCCACGAATCATTTAAAACTCTATGTATAAGCTAGATTATATATTCATGCATACAGTTTGAGTGATGCATAACATCCTTTGAATAATTACAAGTCATGAGATTGTTTAGACTTTGACTTAAGTGTGAATATATATATATTATATATATATCTTTTACAAGTGTTTTGACCAAATGTGAGGGTAGAGCTGAGTAAACTCATAGGCGAGAGAAAAAGCCTGACCCTAGTGGGGGCTAGAACCTGCAACCTTTCGATTGCAGGCTAGCACTTTAACCAGCAGGCCACTAGAACCCCCTATTGAATACAGCTAATGCATGCATGTATATATTATGTACACTCATTGCCAAAATATTTACTATGAATTGACTATAAATGGATTAGGGGGATTGTTACTGTTTAATGAAACCAACACCAGATATTTAGTGGTTTTTTTTATATACTTCAACTTTAAGTATGAATTTTTATAGCTCTTCCAAAAATGTTGTAGTCTCTGACAGACATCTTGTTTTTGTTTTTGTGCTTGGAACATCATAACAAGGTGGATGATGCCAAGAGTATATAATAGAAAAAGAGGGAGAGTATCACACTTCCGTATATGCGTGTAGCACAACCCTGTGAAAAGTACATGACCTTTATAATAATATTCATGACGTAATCATCACATGTGAAGTAGGCGTTGAGGCATTATGTGACCACATTGTAAACAAAGATGGATGATGCAGCAACCACACCATCACAGATCCCATCTGTGCAGCATTCGCCTCATTTATCAAGACATGTTGCTGGTTCTAAGCACCCTACAATTAGGGAAGGTGATCTTCCACTGTCAAAGGTTCTTAAGACTTCGGGCTTTGTGGCCTCTCTCCAAAATGTTGCGAGGAATCTGGTGATCTCAAGGAATAGTTGGATTTCACTTTGTAAGGTAAGGTAGTTCGGACTGTTCCAAGTCAGCTCTGTCGATCTCAAAATTACTGTCTTTGTATAGAACATCTTTCCCGGGCTCCGGTAAGCGTATCGATCTTTCTACACATCACTGATTAACATGCTTGTGGCTTTGTGCACCGCCTTGTGCTCTAGCATGTACTTTTCACCATCTTCTCAACTCAAGTACTTTTCGCAGGGTGGTGAAATACTCTGCCTCTCTATTATGTACTCATAATGCTAATGATGTGTACATTCTTTACTATTCTGATATCTATTATTTCTGATGATTACTATGCATTAATTAATGTACTATCAAATTGTGTAAACAGAAGTTCTGCAAGTTGCAAATTTGTGTAGTGATACATACATACATACATACATACATACTATGTATGTATGTATGTATGTATGTATGTATGTATGTATGTATGTATGTATGTATGTATGTATGTATGTATGTATGTATGTATGTACATGTGTAATTAAGCATGTATGTATGTAACTATGTATGTATGAATGTTATGACAATTGTATGTATGTATGTATATATTATGTATATGTATGTATGTGTGCGTGTATGTATGTATCTATGTAATACTATGTATGTATCTATGTATGTATGTATGTATGTATCTATCTGTATATCCACATACATATACTATAAAATTCTCCATTTTCTACAGATGGTGTACCACCAGATGGAACTCCTATTAAAATAGTTAATGTTCTGGAACTTTGGGTCCCAATTCTAGGTGGTTTTCTACAAAGCATTACACTGTCATTCCTCATTTTATGCCTGTTATTTAATATAATCTTCAGGAATAGAAGGTTGGTTGTGGATCAAATGCACATTATGTATATATAAGAATAGTGAGTATAATAAAAGTATAATAATATTCACAAAGAAATTACTATATTACTTGTATATTTTTGGACTCTTATCTATTGTTTGCTGTATTTATGAAGAAGACTGTTCCTATACCCAAGTTACAGCAACTTAGTGGTAGCAAGTGCCTGAATAGGAATCAGTGTCCAAATGGTCTTTCTGTCATTTATGGGTTTATTACGTATACAATCTTGTCACATATTAATTAGTGTTGTTTTAGTATGACAATAATGACCACTTTTAGTTATAGTTATAGTATGTCTAGTTTATCACAATTTTAGTTATAGTTAAAATAATATTAGACTTACTAAAAGGGTTTTAGTTTGAGTTAACTAACTAAAAGTGCCCATTATTGGGCAATTTTCATTTTAGTTATAGTTATTACAGTAGACCTGTACTTTAGTTATACTTTAGTTAACTAAAAGTCAAAATGCCTTACTAAAAGGGGTTTTAGTTATAGTTATAGTTAACTAAAACAACACTAATATTAATGCATACAATAAGTCTTTTAAAGTCTCTGTCTGCATTTCTTTGCAATGTTAAAAAAGAGATACTACTATAAAAGATGACTAATAGTAATCATGTGATATTAACTTTATTATTCACAGAATAGTAAAATTGACCAGTCCGAACTTAAACTATATTATGATACTGGGAGCAGTAGGAATATTAGCTAGTGGAGTTGTATTCAGATTTACTTCTGTTACCTCTCAGACTATTAAATGCACTGTACGTCTATTTAATGCATTATAAATTGCTAGTACAAAAAAAAGATATGTATATATATTGATAGACCTATGATTGCTTTTGATGATAATTAAATTCACTGCTGACTCTTGTGTCTGAAACCCATCAGCCTAATATTTGTTTTTCCATTGTCATTACCTTTTAAAGGTTCTCGTTAATCTTGTGGGCTAGTCCCTTACTGGTCTGCCAGAGTAGTATAAATTTCACTATGTATTTCAGCCAGTAAAGCTAGTTCTACAAGCTGCTTTATTCCTGTTGGTCTGTAGCTCAAGCATGTGTTTTTTTTGTATATGCCATGCTCATTAATTAATTGAGCCCAACTGACTGACCACTTCTTTAACTATGTACAATGTGTAGGCTTAGCCTTGAGTGTGTTACATGAAATTTATTTTCCTCTATGCTGATTTGTTTTTCCTACTAGTTAATATTTACAAGTAGTAGTTTCATTTGATCTTGACTAGTATATAAAGTGCATGTCATAATAATCCAGATATATAGAGAAAAAAGGTATCCCTATGACTGCTTTGTGGTGTCCAGCATTCAGTAATCATGGCTGACTTTATCATGCTTTTGATTATCTACTCTCCTTACCTTTTAAAGGACCTTGTAGAACTTTAGGAATATATTTCAGGTAGAATAGCTAGCTATTAGCTCCAGTTTTTACCTAAGCTACAAGCAGCCTTCTTTCTGCTGGTTTGTAGAGCTCGAGCGCGCGTTCTATTATGCACTGCGCCCATTAATTGACTGAGCCACCCGGAATGACGCACTTCCTTAAAAACGTATACAACACATACTCGCGTAAGTGACACAAGGATATATATAAACATACATTGAACCCATGAGAAAGCAATCATAGGGATGGCCCTACGGTCCATAAAAAATGATAACAAAACGAATACAATGTATATAGCATAGTATTAGGTACAACCTGTGGTCATTTGTATGTACATAAATTTGTACATATAATATGTTATATATAAATACTATGGAATTTACATAAAGTATATTGTATTGTTTTGTTACCATTCTTTATTATGGCATGTACTTCATATACTCACTAATATATAGATCAAGATCAAAAGAAATAGATTACTACTTGTAAACATTACCTACAGGAATACAAATTAGCATTCATTTATTTAGTTGTATATTATTAGTATTGCATTGAACTTCATAAAGGTTAAAATAACTAATTAATAATATTTTACAGTGATGTATATGATAATGTGTTAATCTTAACATATTTTAATATGTTGTACCGTTGATAAATGATATTAATTTATATATATATAATTATTATAGATTGATCGATTAGGCTCAACCTGGGGCTATGATATATGTTTTGCTGTTGCTTTGGTTAAAACAATGAGAGTCTTTTACATCTTTAGGATGAAATCTCTAAAGCAAAAGGTAATAATTTTATGTGATGACAGTGAGAGTGTTTTATTATAATCTTTGCCAGAGTAAACGTTTACAATAATTGTTAACTGATGTGTATTCAAATTGTGCCACTGTTAGATGAGAAACAAAATAATTATGACATTGAGTTATGACCTTTGCAATGACAGTTTACTAACTCTTGGCCGTATCGTCTCTAAAGACGTTTGATAGAAATACACATAGCTTGACTTGTTCTGTAAAACACTATTTGCAGATGATTGCTGGCCATTACATTTGTTATGTTACTATTATCACAAAAAGTGCTTCTGTGATTTTTTTTGTGTTTCTCATACAGGTGTTACAAGACTGGAAACTTATTCTCATCATTGTTGGTATTGTTATTATTGATATCATAATAAGTGTACCAATTATCACAGTAGCTTTACTCAATAATGATATAAGACTACAGGATGATCCGAATACTGAATCAGACAAAAATGTAAGTATACTATGTGATTTTTTATGAGTATTAGCTAACTGAAGTAAAACAGATAATTATATTAAATATAAGTAAAATATTCGAGTATGATTTGAGAAGGTGATATTAAATCAAACAAAATGTTTCTGTGACCATGTTTAACAACCTGGAGGATGAAAATGTGTATTTAACAAAAAACCAATCATTAAGCTTGTATATAATGAATTTCACAAATGGCAAAATAGAAGGTATCTAAATATTTCAATCTTCATTGTTATTCTATACACCATGGCAAATAGTGAATGCTTTATAGGAGCACTGGGCACATGATTTTGTCAACGAAATCCTTTTTTTACAAATGATTAGTTCTGATCCCTGCAGTAAATATAAAGATATAATTTATGTTGAATGCTTTTGGAGTGTATATATAAGTATAGCTTATTTGTGTTTTGCTTATACTCTAGCTATAAATATTTTTGTGCGGAAGTTGTTAGTTTAATTATGTTGCTAAGGTACCATCCTAATCTTGTTTCTGTGCTTTTTGGTTTTGACATCCCTACATGCTCTTTCATTTTTAAAAAGCATTATATTTTATTATTCTATATATACTTGATTCTTCCTAAACTACATGTAGGAAATAAGGATTTATCGGCAGGGCATATGATGTTTGTTTCTGATTGTTACTTAATTAAACAATACATGATGATGTAAATTCCATAGTATTTATATATAACATATTATATGTACAAATTTATGTACATCTTTTTAGGATCAAGGTGTTACACAAAACTACTGTATCATTGTGTGTGGTACTTCAATATACTTCACTGTGTTCCTGGCTCTGACTGTGTTGTTTAAAATTGTCCTTCACGTAATTGGACTGGTACTTGCATTCCTTACCCGAAATGTTCAAGTGGATGCACTTAATGATGCTAAATATAATGCTACCATCATATACTTTTCAACATTCATTTTGATACTGATTCTTATCACTAACCCAGTTGTTGCTAATAATCCTAACTTAGATGATGCAGTCTGGACAGTACTAATGTTCATAATAATATTTATGTTCCTTGGTTTGACATTCATACCAAAGGTTAGTAGTTATAAAATTACTTTGTCAGCAATGATACTTCATGTTGCAGTTAACACGATTAATTTGCAGTGGGAAATTATATTGGGGAAAAAAGTATCATAGTGATGCATTTACATTTATTTATACTTTCCCTAATGTACTCTTATCTTTTTTGATAATATATTCTTCCTGTTACCGACCTTCAGTAGTTGTGTTTTCTTCCCTGCTAGGAGGACCTGCACATTCCTCTAGCTTGCCTGTAGCTCATGCCGGTGCATCTTCCTTTATATGCCATGCCCATTAGTTGCCAAGCATGTGCCGACCCCCATTAGAATGACATATCATGTCAGGAGTGCATGATGGATAAAGTAAGCATGAAACACCCACATGCTAATTAGAAAAATATGTTTCCTTCCCACTGTAGCGGATCATTTGTAGATACCAAGTGCTTCGTTGCTAAGGCTACTGACTACTGCTCTTCAAACACTTGGCTTGCTGCTTGTTGAAAATGGAAGTTTGGAGGGACTCAGAACCACCAAATATGCAACAGACATAATGAGTTGAGGTGGCTTTGAGTCCTTCCAACCTTCTGTTTGAGTTATTTATGGTTTACCGGACAAAAGATTATTTGAGCTAATTTACAAAAGTTTTTTTGAAAAGCCCCATATTACATGTGGTGTCTACATTTGTATAAATAGTGTATTCGCTACCATGGAAACGCAACAGATATTTCTAATTAACGTATGGAAGTTTCACGCTCGTTCTTTCTCACCTTTTTCATCATGTGCTCCTGACTATGTACATATACAATGCACACTGCAAACATAATATATATAAATTATAATATTATATTCATGAAACCCTATCATGTGGACCATAAAACCTTAACATCAAATTGGTTAATGTTTGTGATTTTGATTGATTTTCGTATTTTCCAGATGATTGCTTTGTACAAGGATCCTCAAGGTAAATTTGCATTAAAGTCTGTTGGGATTGGTGGAGCTTCACATCTTGATGATACAAATCAAGCTAAACGTAGTACTCTTATGAATGATAATAATCTTTCAGTAGGAGATTGTCGTCCTTGCTATACTACTCTGAATCGTGTTTCTCCAGTTCCTACCGATCATGATACACCAAAAGAAAATGGTAATACATAAATTCTACTAAATAGCTAACATTACTTTATGCTAATATTACTGTAAGATATTACTTTAGAAAAAAACATTATAACAAATACATAATTATTACTATGATTCTGTGTTTTTTTTTATACAAAATGTGTATTTTTAAGTCTTTCTATTAATAAAATGATAAATATAGACATTTGTGGTTGGGATGTGCAGGAAGGAATACATATAATGTTGAGTTGTATAGAATGACATTGTGTGATTGTAGGATTGGTGGAGCCACCGTAATATCTAAACCATACCTCTAATAACAACAATAAACATTTAAAAAAATGAAAGTATGCAGGGGTATCAAGTGAAGAAGCACAGAAACAAGATTAGGATGGTATACACCTTCACTGTCGTACCATAAGCAAAACACAAACAAGCTATATGTACTTGTGTAGTGTTGTTAGTTTACTGCGTACACAACAAACCACAAAAGAATACCAACTGCATGGTTTCTCTTACATTGTTGGTCAAATTATTATAAATAGGGTGTATCATGTGTATAACCAATGAACCAATTAACCAGCAAGAAAAGAAATTAGTAATTGTCACAGGAACATATTATTAATATAGTATTGAAACTCATGTAACCAAATGAAGGTTAAAATAATCCATTAATTTTTACGTACAATGAATTTCGTTTATGCAAATATTAGAAGATATAATGTTAGCTTATAGTGACAGTATTTTCAATTAAAATACTTTTCTGCGTTAGTGTCTACATTTTGTATTTGAATATTATAGTAACTAATAGTATTTCTAACAAATGATACTCTTCAAGTGTCACATACTATTTTCATACATGACACTTGAGTGCATATTTGTGTAATAAACTCATTTACTATTAGTTACTATAATATTCAAATTCGAGTGTAGACACTAATGTGAAAAGTAGTTTGTACATGAAAAATGCTACTACTATGTAAGCTAACATCTGATATAATATTGGATATTTGATATATATTATAACTGACTTGATGATATTGGAACATCCAATATAATCTATTATATATATATCTCACATCTTATATATAAGTGTATGCAGAGATTTTGTGATTTTTAGTGGTACTAGGGCAAAGAAATCATGTATAATGTGTGCGGCAAAACATTTTGCTCATTAATTATTCATCACGTATGAGAGTTAAACTTAAAGTAATGGTGGGTGCATCAAAAGCCAGGTTCATAAATTCCAATACCCATGTCTATGATCTGATATCACATTGGATGTTTGATGATTCGACATGATATGATATTGGATGTCCAATAAATTATATTCAACATCTGAAATGACAGTAGATGTCTGATTATAATACCACATCATTGTACCTAAATTACTGTTATATGAGATTTTCCATTTTTATGGCTCGGTCAATTAATGGGCGTGGCGCGTAAAAGAACTCGCGTTTGAGCTACAGACCAGCCAGGAAGATTCAGAAAGGATGTAAAACTGCTAATAACTGTTGTATACAGCAGAGAAACAGTATAGATATTAAGCAAGAATCTTTAACAAGTAAGTATGATAAGTTGTTGAGTTTCAGACACGAGGAAGTCATCATTTAGAACCTTGAAGGAGTACCTCAGTCAGTTCATCCGACATCTGTGTATTTAGACTGCAATTAGGCTTACACTTACGTCTTCAGGCCCCAGGAGTACACAGAAAGGTAGAGACACTAGTGCCATCAGCAATGCTTAATACATAGTCATCACAAAGCAAATATAGGGATGTTTTTTTCTCTACTCTTGTTTATTATTGAACTAGTCAATATAAATCAATATCAAAAGAAATAAATTACTACTTGTAAACATTTTACCCAGCAAGAAAAGAAATCAGTAATTGTCTCAGGAACATATTATTAATATAGTAATGAAACTCATGTAACCAAATGAAGGTTAAAATAATCCATTAATTTTTACGTACAGTGAATTTCATTTATGTGAAGATATAATGTTATCTTACAGTGGCAGTATTTTCAATTAAAATACTTTTCTTCGTTAGTGTCTACATTTTTATTTGAATATTATAGTAGCTTCAAGTGTCATATACTATTTTTATACGTGACACTTTAGAGAATATTTGTATAATGTTTTTGTAATAAATGTCAAATTTTATACAAATTCAGTTAAAAATGTGGAAGCGGTATGAAAGTTTATTGTTGAATGGGTGTGTCAGACTAAAATACAGGTGTGGTAGACTAAATGGAATTTTTTGAAGTATTGATACCTGAAAGAATGGGGCTAGTATCAGTGATATCAATATTTTGGTATCAGTTTTTCCTAGCATTAGAAAGATGATGTTTTATGGGAGGTGGGGTTAGCCTTCAATACATGGAGTTAGGTACACTTCCTTCTATATATATCTCATTAGTTTAGAACATCTAATAACTAAATATTATTATTACCTGAGTGTTATTAGTGTCTACACCTCTATTTATATTGTTTAAATAGGTGACTTGGAAATGTATGGACCATACAAATATTCATTTTCCATCCATTAGAGATAAAATGTTTGTCATGCGTTGAGTGGGAATAATTCTAGACAAATGTTGTTTACATCCATTAGTAAAATTAATTGATTTTAGCTGATGATCACATAAGTTACAACGACATGTTAACGTGTAACTTATTTTTATTTCCCATCAAATAGTTGTTCTGAAGTAATTAAGTCTTGATCTATATTGACTAGTGTGAAAAGAATTTTGTATATCACATGAAATTTGTACTTGTAATATAATATCTGCTTGAATAGTAGTAGTAATGTGTAATACAGTAATACAGTATGTATTGATATGATTAATGAAATTTGATAATGATAATTATAATATTGGCTTTTCAGTGCATCAATGACCATGAATGGGCAATGTAGCAAAGCTAATCTTTACACTTAGACAGTGCCATGGGCCGCCCAAGGGAGTCCCTACAGATTAATTAATATTCATTATTACAATACTTTTAGAAAACTTGTGGACACAAATGGAGTGGTATGTCTTGAGCAAGCATGTGAATTGTGTGGCCAAAGATTATTCACGAGGATGTGCCATATTTATTTGATGTGCAACTGTCATAGTTGGACATTGCTGATGCTGTAGCAGCCACTACCTCAGTCATGTTTAGTTTCAATGTAGTGCTTCATTAATAATAGTCATGAAACCACATAGATATGTTACGTTATAAGTGCAACTATAAGTGCAAACAATTATAACAGAGTAATCTGCATAACACACTGTAAAAATGAATTTGTTATTTTAACAGACCAGTTGTTACCTCAGTTGCACTTACATTTCCAATATATAGTTAGAAACATGAAATACGAGGATAATTAGCATTTTGTCTGGTTATAATGCTGTAGGTTAAAAAAGAATGTTATGACTACAGTCATAAATGCATATACCATTATACACCCTACTACCATATAAAGAGGCTGTTATTGATAACTTCAAAATGAGATAATATGCATAGTAACGATTTGTTTCAAATTATTGGTTATAGTAAAAACAATTGTTATCACTAATCATGCAGTCAGGAACGTACATACCAATATACACCCTACTACCATATAAGGAGGCTGTTATTCATAACTTCAAAATGAGATAATATGCATAGGAAGAAATGATTTGTTTCAAATTATTAGTTATAGTAAAAACAATTAGTTATCACTAATTATGCAGTCAGGAATGTACATATACCAATATACATACACCCTACTACCATATAAAGCAGATGTTGTTGATAACTTCAAAATGAGATAATATACATAGGAGAAACAATTGAAAATTACAACGAAACAGCTATTCTTCATGCTTTATCAGAATTCAAAGTATTTTTTTGAAAATATTAAGCTACATTACACAATTGGGTATATTACACATCCTTCACATCACAAGTTGATCTGGAATTTTTAAACTATTGTATTGCTTTTGTTACTATCTATTATATAATTTGTATACCAGTCAATACCAATCAAGATCAAAAGAAACTACTACTTGTACATATCACCATAAAAAGAAAACAAATCAACATTTTTTTTTGCCCCAAGGAGGATATTATACATTGAATCTCATGTGATCAAATGATTGTATATGAGTCATTAGTGCTTTACACTTCCACTAAAACATGTAAGGGAAAGACATTCAAGTATAGATACTAATGGAGGTCATTGGTCAAAAACAATAGATCAGTACTGAATTCATTTTCAGATAATGTAATATCATAAGTGCCATATTTTGCAGATGTAGATTTTTTTGTAAGGTTGATGTGGTTGAAGTGTTTGTATCAATGCAATATTTCTATAACATCCAGTAGTATGTACACAGGACTAATTAAGTGGAAAACATATTGACTGAGTCATTTCCATTCCTTACAAAGATAATTATAATGTTAGCTTACATAGTAGCAGCATTTTTCATGTACAAACTAATTTTCTGCATTAGTGTCTACATTTGTATTTGAGTATTATAGTAACCAATTATAGTATTTCTAACAAATGATATTCATAGTTTATAGTTTATTACAGAAACATCTTTCAAGTGTCACGTACATAAATAATATATGACACTTGTATCATTCGTTAGAAATACTATTAGTTACTACGAATACGAATGTAGAGACACTAATGCAGAAAAGTATTTTAATTGAAATACTACTGCTTTAAGCTAACATTATATTTCATAAACTAAATTTATATTAGGAGATATAATGTTAGCTTATAGTGGCATTTTCATATTATATACAATTAAACTACTTTTCTGCATTAGTGTCCACATTTGTATTAGTAACTAATATATAGTATTTCTAACAAATGACACTCTTCAAGTGTCATGTACTATTTTATACGTGACACTTGAAAGCATTTTTGTAATAAAATATAAATGGATTTGTTAATAAAAATACTATTAGTTACTATAAAATTCAAATTCCTCATGTAGACACTAATGCAGAAAAGTAGTTTGTACATGAAAAATGCTGCTACTATGTAAGCTAACATCTGATATAATATTGATATATAATATTATAACTGACTTGATGATATTGGACATCCAATATATATAATGTATTATATCTCACATCTGATACATAATATATAAGTATATGCGGAGATTTAGTCATTTTTAGTGGTACCAGGGCAAAGAATTCACGTATAATGTGTGTGGCAAAATATTTTGATCATTAATTATTCATGGTGTATTAATTAACAGAGAGTTGAGCAATAGTTTCCAATATCTGTGCCTATAATATGATATCACATTGGATGTTTCAAATATTATATGATTAGACTTCTGATATGATATTGGATGTCTGATATATTATATCAAACATCTGAAATGATAATGGATGTCTAATTATAATGTCACATCATTGTACCTAAATTACTGTTATATGGATTTTCATTCTTTATTCTGTCGTATACTTTATATAATAGTGGCCGGCTCTGCGAAAACCAGTCTTATGGATCAAGATTTCAAAATTGATTTTTTGTCTTGCCTGAGTAGAGCATTAAATTAGCTCTAGAATGATATATTATACATCCCAATCATGTAAAAGACAAAGCTACAACGAGCAATTAAACCATTCTAGTCACAAATACTTCAATGGAGAAAACACAATTTTTTAACCATTAAAATTAATGATTAACAATTTATTTAGCACTGGCTAGCAAAGCACAGAGAAGTCTCTAAGACTTGCTAAAGGTATCAGAAGACAGGTAAGACATTTGCGAAACTTTTATGTAATAAAACAGGGATTACCTGAATATTTTCGATCATATCTCCAAATTATATTTGATCCATAAGACTGGTTTTTGCAGAGCTGGTCGCATATATATAGTGTATATAATTAATATAATATAATATATAATAATTTTTAAAATATTATATATAATTTATAAAATGAATTATTATATGATCAGCATAACAGTTATAATTATTGTAATTGAAATTTCTTGTCTAGATGTACTCAACTAACATAATTATCAATACAAGAACAAACATAGTTATGCTACTAATTTTTTGCCGTGGCATGGACGGTGTTATCATCTAATTTTTGGCAACATATTCTATTTGTGGAAGTGTTAATGTAAGCTTATAGTAAATATGTATAATAGCTAAATAAATATGTATAATGCATTCTGATAATTATAAACCTATTGTATTGTGTAAATAACTATGATTATAATTATTGGAAATGATTTTAAAATGATCTGCAATTAATAGCCTGTATATAAGTATGCAATTAGAGTGTATAACTACTGGTATGTTATATTAACCAAATCATACTTACATGGTAGGTATAACTTGTGGTGTATTATTATCATTCCAATTCTCAAAAACAATAGATGTTACTTGCTCATTTCGAGGCAAATAGTATGTACATGAATTTGTACTTATCCATTGTACCTAATAATACTATAAATTACTGTTATAAGGAACTTTCCATTCTTTATGATGGCATATACTTTATATACTAGTCAATATAAATCAATTTTAAAAGAAATAAATTTCTACTTGTAAACATTATACCCAGCAGAAAAGAAATCAGTAATTATCTCAGCAGTATATTATTAATATAGAATTGAAACTCATGTAGCCAATTGAAAATACTACCGCTTTAAGCTAACATTATATCTTCCTAAACTAAATTTATATTAGGATATAATGTTAGCTTATAGTGGCAGTATTTTCATATTATATACAATTAAACTACTTTTCTGCATTAGTGTCCACATTTGTATTAGTAACTAATATATAGTATTTCTAACAAATGACACTCTTCAAGTGTCATGTACTATTTTATACGTGACACGTGAAAGCATTTTTGTAATAAAATATAAATGGATTTGTTAATAAAAATACTATTAGTTACTATAAAATTCAAATTCCTCATGTAGACACTAATGCAGAAAAGTAGTTTGTACATGAAAAATGCAGCTACTATGTAAGCTAACATCTGGTATAATATTGATATATAATATTATAACTGACTTGATGATATTGGACATCCAATATATATACATAATGTATTATATCTCACATCTGATACATAGGTGTATCCAGAGATTTAGTGTTACCATGGCAAAGAATCCACGTATAATGTGTGCGGTAAAATGTTTTGATCATTAATACTCATGTCTATGATTTGATATCACATTGGATGTTTGATAGTCGACATTTGATATGATATTGGATGTCCAATCTAAATTATATTTGATGTCTGAAATGATAATGGATGTCTGATTATTACTGTTATATGGGATTTTTCATTCTTTACTATGGAATACACTACCAGTCAATATGAATCAATATCAAAAGGAATAAATTCATTAAATTAGTATTGAAACTCATGTAACCAAATGAAAGTTAAAGTAACCCATTAATTTTTACAGTGAATGCACTGTAAAAATTAATGGTTATTTAACCCTCATTTGGTTACATGTGTTTCAATACTATAATATTATTTTAATAATATGCTCCTGAGACTATATCAATCATTTACTGATTTCTTTTCTTGCTAGGTGTAATGTTTACAAGTAGTAATTTATTTCTTTTGATATTGATTTATATTGACTGGTATATGCCGTAATAAAGAATGGAAATCCCTTATACAGTAATTATAATTAGATACAATGGATGTGATATTTGTACTAGTGAAAATTCATGTACATAATATTTCCCTCAAAATAAGCAAGTAACATCTATTGTTTTTTGAATTGGAATGATAATATACTACAGGTTATACCTACCATGTAAGTATATGAATTGGTTATTATAATAAATCAGTAGTTATATACTCTAATTGCATACTTATATACAGGCTCTTAATTGTAGATCATTTTAAAATAATTATAATTATAGCTATATACACAAAATAGATAAGTTCGTAATTATCACAATGCATTACACATAATTATTATTTACATATAGCTAATATACATAGAAGATATATACTATAAGCTTACAGCAACGTTAACACTTCCACAAACAGAATATGTTACCAAAAATTGTAAAGCCAGATAATAATACCATCCATCCCATGGCAAAACATTAGTCAATTCAGTACAATAATTTGTTGAAGTAGACCATTTTGTAGTTGGATGCTATCCAATGAATCAATACCTGGAACAGAGAATGACAGTTCTGTTTCATTAACAGCATTAATATTTTCAGTAGGAGTAAGGTGTCTAGAAGACGGAGACAGTACCCAAAGTTTAAATTAATTGCAATTTTATAATTATTCCTTATTAAAATTAATTATTATAATGTATCTTATAATTTTATACATATAATTATGTATATATATATAATATATATATATATATAATATATATGTGGCCGGCTCTGCGAAAAACAGTCTTATAGATCAAGATTTCAAATTTTTTTTTTGTCTTGCCCGAATAGAGCATTAAATTAGCTCTAGAATGATATATTATACATCCCAATCATGTAAGAGACAAAGCTACAAGAAATTAAACCATTCTAGTCACAAATACTTCATTTGGAGAAAAACACAATTTTTTAACCATTAAAATTAATGATTAGCAATTTATTTAGCACTGGCTAGCAAAGCACAGAGAAGTCTCTAAGACTTGCTTAAGGTATCAGAAGACAGGTAAGACATTTGTGAAGCTTTTATGTAATAAAACAGTGAACCTGAATAATTCATGATCAGAACTGTCTATTTTCGATCATATCTCCAAATTATATTTTGATCTGTAAGACTGGTTTTCGCAGAGCCGGTAGCATACTATATATATATATATAGTATGCTACCATGGCAACCGTTTGATGTGGATGTGGCTTTGGCTCGGACCAATATCTCGGTGCTCGGGTCTTATATTCGCCATATATCCCTCGAAGCCATGGTATATATATTACATAATATAATATATAATAATTTAAAAAATATTATATATAAATAAATATGTATAATGCATTGTGATAATTATAAAACGTATTGTATTGTGTAAATAACTATGATTATAATTATTGGAAATGATCTGCAATTAAGAGCCTGTATATAAGTATGCAATTAGAGTATATAACTACTGGTATGTAATAATAACCAAATCATACTTACATGGTAGGTATAACCTGTGGTGTATTATTATCATTCCAATTCTCAAAAACAATAGATGTTACTTGCTCATTTCGAGGCAAATAGTATGTACATGAATTTGTACTTATCCATTGTACCTAATAATACTATAAATTACTGTTATAAGTTTGGTAATTGAATATTAGTAACTAATATATAGTATTTCTAACAAATGGTAAGTGTCATGTACTATTTTTATATGTGACACTTGAGAGCATTTTTGTAATAAAATATAAATGGATTTGTTAATAAAAAATACTATTAATTACTATAATTACCAGTCTAGACACTAATGCAGAAAAGTAGTTTGTACATGAAAAATGCTGCTACTATGTAAGGTAACATCTGATATAATATTGATATATAATATTATAACTGACTTGATGATATTGGACATCCAATATACATAATGTATTATATCTCACATCTGATACGTAGGTGTATCCAGAGATTTAGTCATTTTTAGTGGTACCAGGGGAAAGAATTCATGTGTTATGCAGCAAAATCTTTTGCTTATTAATTATTCATGTGTAATAATTAACAGAGAGTTGAACATAAAGCAATAGTGGGTGCATCAAAGGCCAGGTTCATAAATTCCAATACCCATGTCTATGATCTGATATTACATTGGATATTTATTTGATGATTCGACATCTGATATATTGGATGTCCAATAAAATATATTTGACATCTGAAATGATCATGGATGTCTGATTATAATATCACATCATTGTACCTAAATTACTATTATATGGGATTTCAATTCTTTATTATGACATATACTACTAGTCAATATAAATCAATATCAAAAGAAATAAATTACTACCTATAAATATTATACCCAGCAAGAAAAGAAATCAGTAATTGTCTCAGGAACATATTATTAATATAGTATTGAAGCTCATGTAACCAAATGAAGGTTAAAATAATCCATTAATTTTTACGTACAGTGAATTTCATTTATGCAAATATTAAAAGATATAATGTTAGCTTATAGTGACAGTATTTTCAATTAAAATACTTTTCTGCGTTAGTGTCTACATTTGTATTTGAATATTATAGTAGCTTCAAGTATCATATACTATTTTTATACGTGACACTTTTAAACTCATTTGTTAGAAATACTATTAGCTACTATAATATTCAAATATAAGTGTAGACACTAATGCAGAAAAGTAGTTAGTGTATGAAAAATGTTGCTATACTATGTAAGCTAACATTATAGGATGGAAATGCAATATGTATTCCACTTAATTAGTCCCATGTACATACTACTGGAATTATAGAAACGTTAGCAGTATTTTCAATTAAAATACTTTTCTGCATTAGTGTCTACATTTTGTAATTGAATATTAGTAATTAATATATAGTATTTCTAACAAATGGTAAGTGTCATGTACTATTTTTATATGTGACACTTGAGAGCATTTTTGTAATAAAATAAATTATAAATGGATTTGTTACAGGATTAGAAACGTTAGATTGATGCAAACACTTCAACCACAACACCTTACAAGAAAACATATCATACATCTGCAAAATATGGCACTTATGATGAACATTATAATTATCTGCAAGTAAGAAAAATAAATTCAGTACTGATAATACATTACTATTGTTTTTGACCTCCATTAGTATCTATACTTGAAAGTCTTTCCTCTACATGTTCTAGTGGAAGTGTAAAGCATTAATGACTCATTTGATCACATGAGTGTCAATGTATAATATCCTCCCTGGGGTAAAAGCAATGTTGATTTGTTTGTTATCATATGTGATATGAACAAGTAGTAGTTTCTTTTGATCTTGATGTGGATTGCTTGATATACAAATTATATACCATAATTATAATAAAGCATGGTAACAATAGTAATACAATATATTTTAAAGTTTAAGAACTTCATATACTAATAAGATACAACCTGTGAAGTGAAAGATGTGTATACAATATACACAATTGTGTAATATTATTGCAGCTTAATATTTTCAGAAAAATACTTAGAATTTTGATAAAGCATGAAGAATGGCTGTCTCATTGTAATTTTCAAAAGAAATATCAATGTTTTGCAGGTTAACCTGTTATATTTGGTTGCAGTGGAGCAAGCATGTGAAGTGAAAGAATGTGGCCATATTTAATTGATGTGCAATCAACATGCATATGGCAGGATTGCTTGGACAGTGCTCGATGTTGTACCAACTACTACCTTAATTGTATTTAGTTTTAATATAATGCTTCATTATAGTAATGGTCATGAAACTACATGGATGATTGATCAGCTATGTTTTGATAAAGCCATTTGTGTCTACAAGTCTTAATGAATATTAATTAAAAATTATTTGAATGATCAAGTATTGGTATCATACTTGATTGATTGATGTTGTTAGTTTAATATAGTGCTTCATTATAGTAATAGTCATGAAACTACATGGATGATTGATCAGCTATGTTTTGATAAGCCATTTGTGTCTACAAGTCTTAATGAATATTAATTAAAAATCATTTGAATGATCAAGTATTGGTATCATACTTGATTGATTGATGTTGTTAGTTTAATATAATGCTTCATTATAGTAATAGTCATGAAACTACATGGATGATTGATCAGCTATGTTTTGATAAGCCATTTGTGTCCACAAGTCTTAATGAATATCAATTAAAAATCTGTAGGGACCCCTTTGGGTGGCCCATGGCACTGTCAAGGTGTAAAATTTGCTACATTGCCCATTTATCAATATTTCATTAATTATATCAATACATATTGTATTATACATTACTACTACTATTTAAATATCTATCTGCCACACCCATTTAAGTGATAAAGTTTCATAGTGCTTCCATATTTTTTAACGGAATTTGTATAAAATATGGCGTTTATCTAACCACATGCATTATTTGAGGTTGTACTAGAGGGGGGGGTAGTTGGAACTCCAATAGCTTTCTAGTCTTGCCAGCTTCTTGCTGCATACAATCTGGTTCAATTCTGTATCTTTTAGAAGCCACACCCACCCGGGGGTATAATTATTGGGCCTAAATGTTTTGACTGATAGTTTATTTTAGAAACAAAGCTAAACACACCCTTCGGGTGGTGGAGGGGGCGGTAGGCGGGAAACCCTGGCAGGGTAACTGTAGTTGCTCTCTGAGAAAGATTGGAGTTTGATAGTGTCTAGAAAGGTAGATTTTATGGTTTCAGTGAAAAGCTACAGAATTCAGCTTTCTTCAGCCTCTTGTAAGTATAAAAGTAAAATGAATTTTCAGAAAACGGCTCTATTTGTTTTCTCAAAATACATTGTACTTGGTGCACGCCATGATTGGTGGGCGTGGCTTTCGTGGTTTTGTACTTATTGCGATTGCAAAAATGGCGATTTTAACCATATTTCTTCAATTACAGGACAATATAAAGCTGATCAGAAGATATGAAGGTTGCTATTAGACCAGGTTAGAGTCATATTATATAATATTCTATTTTGAAAGTGATTGGAGTCGCATCCGCCCACTCCCTAGTACTACCTTGAATGATCAAGTATTGGTATCATACTTGATTGATACCATTGATAATGATTCCCAAACTACTTGGTATCATATTAAAATGAAAATTACTTGTATCACTCACCACTACATCTTTCTCAAATGCAGATTACATTACTTTATAGATAGTGTTTATAGTAATACAGTGTATGGATACTCGCTCTTCTATTATTTACTCTAGACTAACTTTTGTATATCTGACAATGGATTACGAATCTGCTCCATATGTTTCCATGTAGATAAGTGTGGATAGTATCAAGTCAGAAAGAGTTTAACTGATGAAAATACTACCACTAATTTATGAGAACTGTATACCTGTAAGAAATGGAAAATGAAATGATTCTCCATCTGTTATATTCATCCAATTCTATTTGTTGTAAGGATATACAGATCATTTATCAAAAGTCAAAGATTATAGAACTATGCTGATTGAAACACTCCTCAATCTCTGAGAGAAAATGATTCCATGCTGTCCATTAAGGATAGCATTTATTATATTTAATAGATGATGGATATAGCATTCTATTAAGCTAGGGTTTGTATAATATCTGTAAAGTATGAGATTATGAATCTGATGCACGGGCTTCACAGTTTATGTTCTAAATTTCAAAAACAGTAGTTGCTGTATCCCATTAACAATATATTTTATTGGCAACATTATATCTGGAAAATGAATCCATGTAGTCAGAGTTTCCAAAGATATAACAATTATTAACCCTCGCCAGCATAGGCGGAGCAGAGTGTTACTGTAATGTTCAGTGTGTCTGTGTCCTGTCTATTTCCAGCAGCATTGGAACTTCAAACAAAGTACCAGCACACTTCAAATCATCCATAAAACTTTTCAATATAGTGTAGTGTGCTAGCCCCTCCTCCCAAGGGGCAGAGAGGGGTCTAGAACTAAGTCATTTGAAAACCATGTTTAATTATGGTAAATACACTATGCTGTAGAGTACAAAAAGGCTTGTCAGATGGTGGCTGAAGTCCTTTTTCTGGGATTTGATTTTTGTCTAACTTCGTTGTAAACAAGTTGTATGTGAGAAGAAAATAGTCTCATGAACCAAACCCTAAGGGCCACCAATCTAAGGTAGCCAGCAATGGTTTACTGTTTTATACCTTTCTTCTCACAGGCGTATATTCTTTAATGTGGTTATCCCAGTACACAATTTCAAATACAAGTATAAGTAATGGTAATTACTCCATAATCATTACTGCACATGGGTGATAATAATAAACATTGCTGTTTATACACTTGCAAAAGGAACTAGTAAAGCTGACTTGTTTATAGACCCCCAGCCTGTCAAGAGGCTAGCAGCTAGACCAGCGGAGGAGGTTCTAGAAGCAAGTCAACCATTTGGAATGTGAAACCTATAATCTTTAGTTGTTTATACATTCTATCACCTGCGTGCAGTAATAACCATAGAATTCACCATGACTTCTACTTGTATTTGATGTCGTTCAAAATTGTGTACTGGGGCACTGCCCATCTTCAAGTATAAGTGCATATATATATAGTATGTATACTATAATGTATAGGTTATGTCATGCCATGAGCTCTATATTAATCATAGAGCACAAGGGCTGTACACATGCAAAAACTAATTTTTTTAATACCTAATTTATTATACATTTTAGAAGGTTGTGCAGATTGTTAATGGTGCCTATGCATGCTAATGCTGCAACAAGATGGAGAGTCTATTCAAGAAAGTTGAAGAAACTGAACATGTTCTACTGTTCTGTCAGTGACTAAGCTAATATTACGCAGTATTGCGCGGGCTATGTGTTCTAGGAACATCTAGTTATAATATTATCTCAGTATATGAGTATTATTATTATAGTCAAGTATTGTCTGCAATTATTTTCTGGTTGTTTCTTCATATAAGAAGTCACGAAATTATGTTACATTTATATAGTCTCATATGGTATAAGAATTATGTTAGGTGTACTGACATTGTTAGGGTTATATCAGGATGTTTTTGTTCTTACTCAAGCATGGAAACAACAATTTACAACACATAATTTAATTTAACTCTTCTACTACTAAAGCAGTTGTATCTGGCCTACTATAAACTCTAAATTCAATTATTCTAGAGTATGTGTGTATATATCCTGCCCACAAAAAGGTTTGAAAACTTACAAACATGATTAATTTATTCCAGTGTACCATTATAATTATGTCATGACCACGGCATGCACTGTATGACAAACTGAGTTGCAACTAACATATTACCTTTCATTTTCGCAGTGATATAATATAAGACATGAGATGTTTCTGAGTGATGGAAATAATTCACTAAACTCAGCTAAGTGTGGAACACATCATGTCTTCTCCAAATGTATTAATTTTGTTCCTAAAGATATTGAAGTAGAAGTATAAATACTAAAGAAGCCAATTAAGGAGTATTTTTCTATCAGCATATAATTATTATAGTTCACTAAAATGACTAGACTCACTTTTGCATTGTGATGCATGAAGCCAATTTTCCAATCCACTGAAAAACAATCTTGCAGTTAGAAGTGTGCATAATTTATAGTCTGGAGATCAAAAAGAAAAAAGTAGAAAATGTAGCAGTGAATGTTCAAAGGAGTGTGAGCGCTCCTAGATCGATCATGAAGTGAGAAAGATTCCGTATGGCCTCATACAGTATAATATACAATTATTATGCAGTCAACACAGGGTTTTGTAATCCAGACGAGTTTTTGTTTTCTTAGAGAGAGGTTTCTACAGCACTACCTTGGAAACGGTTTAATTACTGAGGGCGGAGGCCGGGATTTAGAAACCTCTAATTGACCAATCAGGTTGCAGCATTTTAATGAGTTACTGAGGCGCTACGTGAATATAAATAACAAGTAGTTTTGAGAATTCATTCACTTTTCTGCATCTGATGATCAATTCGCTTTGGTAACTTTCCTATCAATTATTAATGATGAGATGGCAGCATTCAGTATACTTTGGATGATAATTATATTTATACTCGCCATTTGTTGTCCAGTTTTAACAGTAGACCTCACTCTTGTGCCTGAAGTAAACGGAACAGCTGTCGTGCAGGCCTGTATAGCGAAGATTTCTCTCTCTGCACTATTCTCAAGTGATGAATCCCTTCTTCGTCGAATCGCACACGTGGAAACTGGTGACGGGACCGACGTCGATACTTACACTGGTACTAACAATGATGGCGGAATATGGCAACTCAGTTTGGCAAAGTATTCGTCAACAAAAGCTGTTTCTTCACAACTACTGCAGGGGATTTCGACTAGTTTCAGTATCAACTGGGCTTCCACTGTATGGTCTGATCTACGAAAACCACTCTATTCAGCTATTGCTGCAAGGCTTTATTTGGAGGTAATATCAAACCCTATCCCTCTTTCAACTGATGTCAGCGGGCAAGGCAGCTATTGGGCTAATTACTACACCAGTTCAGGTGGAACACAATCATACTTTGTGACTGCAGTAAATGCACTTAATGAAGGTAAAGATTTTTGGTATATATATAATATATATAATTATAATTATATACATATATAATTATAATTATATATATAATTATTGATCATGACGTTATAGCTGTCCATGCATGCATGCATAAAAAGTGTCTGGAGTTATATTAAAGTATACTTCAATATAACTCCAGACACTTTTTACTTGCTATAGCTAGCACTGTTTACTGTACATGTATGCAAGAAGAACTCGGCGTGAATTTTATATAATTATAATGCCATCACTGTACATGTAGAATAAAATTGGTTTTGCATGCAGACACTTCTAAATGCTCAAGAAAACATGCGTTTGTCGGATATATATATGTTCGTTGTAGCTTACAGTAAGAACAAATGATTGCCACTTATATTGCTCCATTCAGAGGACATGTGTGTAAACAACTAAACCTCGCAGTTTTCACATAAAAAGGAGAAGGGGCTAGTACACTAGACTGGAGTATATTTATATATGTGCTGAATCAGCAGGTTGAACTATTCAACCTCATGTAATATACCCTATATATATAACATTGATTAAATAATGCATGTGCATTGCAGTGATACGTGTACAACTTCCTCTGGTTTGCAATAGAAACTTTAAACAAATAATTTTTATGGCCCGTAGGGCCATCCCTATAATTGCTTTCCACGGGGTTTAATGTATATATATATATATATAATTATATGTTTGTGTCACTTGCGCGACTATGCGTTGTATACGTAGTTAAGAAAGTTGCGTCATTCCCGGGGGGCTCGGTCAATTAATGGGCGTGGCGCGTAAAAGAACGCGCATTTGAGCTACAGAGCAGCTGAGGATTAGTGAGGAAGCTTCAGAAAGGATGTAAAACTGCTAATAACTGTTGTATATACAGTATAAATATTATGCAAGAATCTTTAACAAGTAAGTATGATAAGTTGTTGAGTATCAGACACGAGGAAGTCGTCATTTAGAACCTTGAAGGAGTACTTCAGTCAGTTCATCAAAGATGTGTGTATTAGACTGCAATCAGGCTTACACTTACTTCTTCAGGCCCCAGCTTTCGAGTGCACAGAAAGGTAGAAACACTAGTGCCATCAGCAATGCTTAATACATAGTCATCACAAACCAAATATAGGGATGTTTTTTTCTCTATATACACTTGTTCAGGCTGAAACTCAGTCTGAGAAACGTTGCAAAGGATATATATATATATATATATATATATATTATATATATTTCTACCATGACTAGATTGAGTTAACCAATCAGATTACTTATAATGAGGTTTCTAAATGTGTTATCAAACCTCCCAGTCTTTACCGGGAGGTTTGATAACATGTTATCAAATCTCCCGGACTTTACCTACCAGTTATATATATATATATAAGTGTTCCAGTATGGAGTGCCGTTTGTGTCAAAACTATTTTATAGTGGAATTTAATAAATTCTTAGGTGGTTTAGCAAATTCTCAGGGAATTTAACAAATTACCAGGGAATTTAACAATTTGCCAGGGAATTTACTAAATCACTATCATTACTGCAGGGGCCCCAGTGCAAACTTGGGGGGGTCTGGGGGGGCGAAGCCCCCCCAGTTTAGGCCCTGGGATCGTTAGGGATATCATCCATGTTGTTTGAGTGCGCACTTGGTTAAATTCCCTGGTAATATGTTAAATTCCCTGGTAAATTGTTAAACTCCCTGAGAATTTGCTAAACCACCTAAGAATTTGTTAAATTCCTAGGATTTTTAATTTTGACACAAACGGCACCTCATATTCCAGAGTGGGCGGGCAATTATAAGAATGAACTCTCTGAACAGTCAAGCCACAGTCCTATGAGCAGATTCGTTGTTTGGTAGAGATGAAATTGCGATCAAAAGAACCAATGCACAGATTTCCAGGATGGGACACTTCAAACAAACTGGAAGCACGAAACGAAAGTTCTACAAGCCAAGAAGAATTTTGAAAAGAAAGCTTGAGTACGAGGTGGTATCAAATCCTGCTCCAAATAACAAACAAATCATCACGTGCTTATTTCATTAGAGATATTGCTTTTGTTGTTGTCTATTAATAGTCCTTTTGTACACCCTATAGACTCAACACAGTACTTTGACACTTTTGTTACAGAGTTTGGTAGCACTTATCCTTTGCTGACTATACTAATATCGTTTCTGTCTGGAAAGAAGTGGGGCCGATTCAGATTCATTTTGTCAGACGCTCACGGATAGTCTTATTTTTTTATCACGCATACTTAAATCACTTATGAGGTTTTCCATATAAGGCAGTTTGCACAGGTGTAATTCAACAACACATATTTGACACTGCTCAGTTTGCGCCGCTTCACAGCGTTCATAAGCTCCTGATAATATTATATACAAAAACCTGTAAAAATTAAAATTCCCCATACTCCATATTTAGGCCAAAGGGTGGCCGAAAAACCATCAACTTTTTAAGCCATTTTCATGCCCTTATCCCTGACACCAATTACAGACATTTGGAGTATTTGGTATCAGTCCTCTAAGGGTTAATTAAGAGAATTGCTTTGATTTATTATTGGTTATAGTAAAAAAAAAACTATTTGTGTCTGAACCTAACTCCTGCCTGGAGTTGCCCTTACTTCTTGATGAAGGAATGTAATTAAGATTGTATTTTGTAAGTAACATGTTTGCTGATGTTATGATGCTCCTTTTCGTAATAGATTGTGATGTGAGTGGTCTGGATCTATTCTTTGTGATGGATGCTTCTGGTAGTGTTGGTTCCTCTAATTTCCAACTGATGAAACAATTTGTTTATAATATTGCAGACAGTTTTGAGATTGGTCCTGACAATGTCCGAGTAGGAGTAATGTCTTATGGAAGTTCCTACACATTTCACTTCTATCTAAACACTTACACCACCAAGTCTGAAGTGCTTTCTGCAGTCAATTCACTTCCTTACAGCGGTGGAGGTACTAACACAGCATTAGCATTGAATACTGTTCGCACAATTGGATTTACAGAGTCGAATGGAGCACGGCCAGTTAGCACTGGAATACCTCGAATTGCTATTGTGATTACAGATGGTTATTCAAATAGTTATTCAAATACTGTAGCTGCAGCCAATGCTTTGCACAATGGAGGCATTATTGGGTTTGCAATTGGGATTTCAGGAGCAAATACAAATGAATTAAATGCAATAGCTTCTGAACCATCCTATGCTGCCTTTATAACCAACTTTGATTCAAACCTACTAAGTAATCTCCAAGTGACCATCAGTCAAGAAGCATGTGTAGGTATGTGAATTATATTTGTCAAATATAAAATCAAAATAGTTTTATTTAACTCTCAGCTTCACCAGACCTGTCTCTTGATGATGAAATTTCAGACACAATTCATGACAATCAAACAAAGTATGTTAACTACCCTCTTAGTGATGATGGAATCACTGTAAAACTTCAAGTCACAAATGGGACTGCTATCGTGTATGTGTCTACTGTTATTTCAACCCCAAATGAGGCGTTTCATGATGTTATGTTGGAAACTGATGGATGGGAAGATGCTTATATTGATTCAGATGATCTCACAAATCCTGATACTGCTGATACAGTGTACATAGCAATTGAAAGTAAAGATTCAACAAGTACCGTACAATTGAGTGCTGAAACTGGTGATATTTCAACAGGTATGTTCATGATGAATGCTCAACATGACTCAAGTACTCCTATACTAATAACAAGAATAAAAGTGTATATAGCTATTTACACACCAAACCTTGGTCCACAATAATGTAATTTCTCATGTAGCACTAATAGTTTAGCTCTTTTACATTTCAAAACAACATAAATATATAATTATTTGAGATAGCCTCTGCATAGGCTAATAAGTGTACAGGGAATTTCAACCATATCACTCTATATGAACACAACAATCTAATATGGTTATGCTTTAGTTTATATACATGTAAACTTTCTATTACACAGAACCTGTGACTGTAACCCAGCTTCCGTCATTAATTTCTGAAACTTATGGTGCTACTGTGACTGTTAATTGCCATGCAGTTGGGAAGCCACAGCCTACCATAACCTGGTACAAAGATGATGTCATTCTCTCCTCAAATGGTGGCATTCAAGTGACTCAATCAATCGTTAACAGCACAACTATCAGCGTTCTAACTATTACTTCACTGACAAACAGTAACGAAGGAATGTATAAATGTTCTGGATCAAACACTTTACCGAATGGAACAGTTACTCATTCTAGTTCATTTACACTTGAGACTGTTGGAAGTAAGTCTATCATATTCATTAATATCATATGAATTATTATACAGCAAAAATATCTCATACAAGTATGTTTACTCATTGTTGATGTTATTTTCCTTAATATAGTAATTGTAGTGAACTTCACAGGGGTTGCATTAAGTTCAACAGTGATATATCTTTCATGGGATGCTCCAATGGTGTCTGGAATTGTCATATATCACTACATTGTAGAAATTGATGAAATTGAAACAAATCGTGATTGGAGTTTCCATGCTGTGGAGACACATGCTAATATAATTTCTCTTCATCCACACTATACATACAACTGTAGAGTTAGAGTAGTTGGAAATGAAACTTACCCATTCAATGTACCAATCATAGTTAATACTCTTGAAGCAGGTAAAAATAATGATTACATAACATTTTCTTTAATGAATTTCCAATCACTTTACATAGCACCCACATCAACACCTCAAAACCCTGCAAATACCTTTTTCAATGATTCTTCCACTTCCTTAAATCTGACGTGGTATCCACCACCAATTGAAGGACAGAATGGAATTATACAATTCTATGTCATTTTGATAACTGAAGTGGACACAAATACAATTACTGAAATTACTTCTAATTATACATACATATATCTTGATTTTCTACATGCCTACTATACTTATACCTTCAAGATAGCTGCAGTAACAATTGAGCAAGGTCCTTTTAGCAGTGGTTTCACACTGACAATGCCAGAAGATGGTATGATCTATCTATCAAATTAACAATAAGTAATTATCACTATGTTACTCATTCATTAATGTAGCTCCTACATCTCCACCATCTGAAAATTCAACATTAGTTTTTGGACCAAATGAAATAGAACTATCATGGCGTCCTCCTCCACAGAGTGAACAGAATGGCATCATAAGAGAATATGAGATTATAATAGTTGAGATTGAAACTGGATCTGTATTTGTTGAGATATCTCAAAATCTTTCAATTATTATTAACTATCTTCACGCTAGTTATCACTACAACATCACTATCAGTGCTGTAACTATTGCTAATGGCCCCCCTTCTAATGTGATATTCATTGAAATGCCAGAAGATGGTAAATATTACATAATGTGTGTAATAATGTTCTGCATAATAACTATAATTATTCATAAATCTTACACTATCATATAGCTCCTAGTAATTCACCTCAAGTGTTTAATGGTACTACAACATCTCCCTATTCTGCTATCCTAACCTGGGAGCCACCATCATTTGATCAACAAAATGGAGTCATAACTGGTTACATCATTAGTGTATCAGTACTGGAGACAAATGAAACTTTTCTGCTTTATTCTAACACCACATATCTGATTGTTACTTCACTTAAACCATTCAGGACATATATTTGTATAATTGCTGCTCAAACAGGTGTCGGAACAGGTCCTTTTGGTACACAGTTTGTACTGAACACTCCTGAAGATGGTATGAAGTATTTGTTTGATTGTTTGCTTCACTTTATCGATTTTAATTTTCTTGTAGCTCCATCTGCTCCACCAGTTCCCTCTTTAACACCATCTGTAACATCCACTAGATTTTCAATTACCTGGAGTCCACCTGGTTTCAATGACCAAAATGGTGTTATTACATACTACACGATCATAATTATAGAAATTGAGAGTGGTGATATCTTACAATATACTTCATACACTACTAGTCTATCTGTGATATCACTTCACCCTGCATATACATATGAATATAAAATAGCTGCATATACAGTAGGTCTAGGTCCATTCTCAACTCCTATTAACATTACTACAGCAGAGGAAGGTTAGCCTCTTTATTGTACATGCATTTTCGTTCACTCTCATTGATTTTCTTTCACAGTACCCAGTGAATCTCCTGAGCAATTTAATGGCCTTGCAATCTCTTCTTACTCCATCAGTTTCTACTGGAATCCTCCACCACCAGATCAACAAAATGGCATAATTATCTCATATCTACTGAATGTGATGATTCTTGAAACAGGAGTCAATTTTAATTACACAACGAGTGATAAATTCTTAGATGTTACAGGTTTGAGTCCATTCACCACATATTCCTGTGTAGTAGCTGCTGAAACCAGCATTGGACTAGGCCCCTTTACACAAGAATATGTAATTACAACACCTGAAGATGGTAAATAAATTATAATAAATATTATCAATGAGTAGTATTTTTATGCTTTTGTATTCAGCACCTAGCTCTTATCCAGTCATTACACGTGGGTATTTTATTGACCCAAGTACTGTAGCCATACAGTGGGATCCACCTTCTCCGGATTACCACAATGGTATAATTAGACAATATTGGGTCAACATCTACACAGTGGAAACCAGAGAAAACCGTACAGAAGTGTTCACGGATACAGTAGCCATTATAGGATTTCTCATTCCTTCTTTCAGTTACCATTTCTCAGTCACTGCCTTTACTGTAGCTGCTGGTCCATACAGTACAATAATCAGTATCACCATGCCTGAAGATGGTAATTAAAATGTATATATGTATAACTTTCAGTAAATACTTTTCAATTCTATCTTACACACAGTTCCAAGCGGTTTTCCTGAGAAAGTCAATGGGAACTCGACTTCCCCTTATTCTGCGTTTCTGTCATGGAATCCACCACCTCTTGACCAACAAAATGGAGATATTATTCAATATGTTATCAATGTGACTCATACAGACACATTGAACACTATGCAGTACATCACTACAGTAGCATATATCACTATAACAGGACTAGATCCATACACTACATATGTTTGTGTAGTAGCAGCAGAGACTGCGGTGGGTGTAGGACCATTCAGTCACTTGTACTTCATTCAAACAGATGAAACAGGTAATAAATATCATCAATATATAATAATTGTTATACTTTACATCCTAAATGTATATCACTGTATACAGCTCCTGGTACTGCTCCTCTTCATGCTAGTGGGATTGCTCTGAGTTCCACTAGTATTCATATAACTTGGGATCCCCCTGATCCACAAGACCATAATGGAATCATTAGGGAGTATCGTGTGAATGTGACAGAATCAGGAACTGGATATTTCTTTCAGGAATCTACCAACCAAACTCAAATCATTGTGACTGGTTTGAAACCTTATCACATATACCGCTGCCATATTGTTGCTGTCACTGTTGAAGAAGGACCTTACACAACAACTATTAGTATTGTTACTGAAGAAGCTAGTAAGTAGTTTATAAAAATGTTAAATTGATCAATTATCTTTCGTTTTAGTTCCATCGTCACCACCACAATCAGTTTCAGTTTCAGTAACAAACTCAACTGCTATTAGCATTACATGGACTCCTCCACCTTTAGCTGATCAGAATGGCATCATTCGTGAATACTCAGTTCTTGTGTTTAGTGCTATCAATGAACAAAGCTTTTCCTTTCAGTCTCAACAGAATAGTCTTAATGTTTCACTTCTGAGCCCTTACACTTTATATTATGTGAAAGTAGCAGCAGTTACTGTGGAGACAGGACCATACTCACAGATATACAATATCACTACATTACAAGATGGTATATGAATTAACAATTTGACAATGTTCAAATTAATTATGATTTCATTTGCTCAGTTCCATCTAGTCTACCAGAGCAGCTTAATGCATCATCATTGGATCCTACATCATTGCAGTTACAGTGGCACCCACCAGATCCTTCTGGAACAAATGGAATTATACAATATTATAATTTGACAGTTATTGAATTAGAAACAGGTGTTTTCTCAACACTCAGTGTTATTGAAACGTATATAACCATTCCAAATCTTCATCCATTTTATACTTACAAGTGCAGTGTATCAGCAGTGACTATAGGAAATGGACCATTCATCACAGTTACTCTTAGAATGCCTGAAAGCGGTAAGCAAGGGACCAGATACATTATAATTGCATATTAACTGTTTTTGTTTGTTTATTATAGCTCCCATCTCACCTCCAACTAATGTAATATCTAATGGCATTACTTCAACTACATTGAATATTTCTTGGAATCCATTACAACCTGAGGATAAAAATGGGATTGTTAGATCTTACATAATTAATGTCACCGTAGCTGACAATGGATTCAATTTTGAAGTTACTGCATATACTAATAGTGCATTTCTAAATGATTTACATCCATACTATACCTATATGGTATCAATAGCAGCATTCACTGTTGAACTAGGACCATTCTCAATTATAACATCATACAAAACTAATGAAGATGGTAAGTTCAATTTGTTTTTTTCATAAACTATAATTGTGTAATGAATCAAGTTTGTGGGACTATAATGACCATGTGTTAGTATGTAGTTGTCCTGTTGCCTTATGTTGTTCATTGCTCTACTGGTGAACACAAGAATAATAAAACATATTTTCAATAAAAATGGAAGAAGATGTAGGGACATCAAAACCTAAAAAAGCAATATTGGGTGGCTAATGTAGGACCCAAAATTAAATAAACCACTTCTATACAACCCTACATAAGTGTAGTTTTTTGTATTTTGTTTATAGTGGTATAAGTACTTATGTAGGTTTGTATGGAAGTGGTTATTTAATTTTGGGTCCTACATTAACCTCCCAATCTTGTTAACATGCTTTTTGAGTTTTAATATGTCGTCCCTACATTTTTTTCATTCTTGTGTGTTGATATAGTTCATTATTTGGATTTTAGTTGTGATAATGTACTTGCAATTGCAATTGCTGAAAAACATTTGGTTTTGATTCAAACTATATGTATAAAGAATGTCTTTAGGACGATCAAAACACAGGCTGGATCAGAGACCAGAAACTATTTCCTAGCCATATAATCCTAGCAATATTAATGGACCAATAGGTCCAGAATGCTTGAAACTGATCACCTGACAGCACACTAAATAACTTATCACATATGCCAACAGCTATTGAAATAAAACACTTGGGGCATGCACCTTTTATTGTGCATATCTATTTTTGTTTGCACACTTGGGGGAGCTAATAAACATCTCGATTACACAATGCAATTGCTTTGCTGGTGCATTATGTATTGTTGACCTTTATTGGCTCCATGTATCCTCATTCCATTTTAAGACTCTCAGTGCACTGCAAAGGGTGCTATAACTATGATTATAATATATATATAAATTGTTATTTTAATAATTATTATTATTGTTTTATAACTGTAGTACCATCAAGCTCTCCTACTGACTTTAGTATTACAGTTGATAATTCAACTGGAGTGTTATTAGAATGGAATCCACCTCCTCTATCAGAACAAAATGGAATCATTACTGGATATAATGTTTCTCTAATAAACACTGTCACTGGAGAGCAGATGTCCTTCTTCACTACCTCTACTCAGATAACAGTGGGGATGTTGAAGCCTTTTACAATTTATCGATGTGCTGTAGCTGCATACACATTGGTAGGGATGGGTCCTTTCACAACTTATTTGTACTTTGAAACTGATGAAACAGGTTAGTATAGATTCAGTATAATGCAAAAGAATTGTGAATTATTCTCATGTTTAGCTCCTTCTTCTGCTCCTGAGACATTATCATTCAGTGACATTACTTCAACTACATTGAATCTTCATTGGTTACCTCCACTGTCTAACTATCATAATGGAATAATTCGAAGCTACATTGTAAAACTGACAGAAACATATACTAATATTGTTACAACTTATAACACAACAGAAACTACAATAACCATTGGTTCCCTTCATCCTTATTACATTTACGAGTGTTCAGTTGCAGCTGTCACTATAGACATTGGACCATACAGTTCTGTGATATATGTTCAAACAGATGAAGCTGGTAAGATAAATTATATTTGATTTATCCTGTTTTCTATTATCTAATTTATAGCTCCTAGTGCAGCACCATCTTCACTTTCAGTAGTAAGTGTTGATTCAACCACTTTGAATGCTACCTGGAGCCCTCCACCAGAAGAACATATCAATGGAATTATAGACTATTATTACATTAGAGTAGATGTCTCTGAAGTGTCAGAGCAGTATGATTATCAAACTTCGGAAACAAGTTTACTGATAACTGAACTACATCCATATTATACATATACTGTACTTGTAGCTGCAGTTACAGTATCACCTGGTCCACTATCAATGGGATATACAGTTCAGACTCCTGCAGACTGTTAGTTCTAAGAATTTGTTTATGTGTAATAAATATTATTATTATTTAATTAATTTTTATGTCTTTATTTTAGCTCCCAGTGGTCCTCCACAAAATGTCTCCAGTGTTGTGATAAGCTCAACCAAGATTTATCTCTCTTGGTCTCCTCCATTGATTCATCAACAAAATGGACTCGTTCAATCATATACAATCACAATATATGAAACTGACACAAATACTACCATTCAGCAACATCAGAATGTCATATATAATACCATAACACTAACAAACCTTCATCCTAATTATCAATATGTTTTGTCAGTAGCAGCTTATACAGTAGGATTGGGACCATCATCATCTGAGACTACACAAACATTGGAAGATGGTGTGTTGAAGCTGCATAAAATTGCAAAATCTAGTTTATACAATTATTATGTATTAATATAGTTCCTAGTGGTCCACCCAATGATCTAACAGTGAATATCACAAGCTCAAGCTCAGTGGTACTACAATGGAATCCTCCTGACTTTCATCAACAGAATGGAGACATACAACATTATTTGATAACATTAACAACAACAGATGTTGAGAAAACATTTACTTCAACAGATATTAGCCTCACAATAGGGGATCTTCATCCATTCTATATTTACACATGCAGTGTTAGAGCTGTAACAATAGGATCTGGACCAGAAATAAACATAACATTCCAAATGCTTGAAGATAGTATGTATAATAAGACATAATATAAACCACATATGTATATTTATTTCCTTGTAAAGTTCCCTCTGAGGCTCCAACTAATCTTGTTGCATCATCAATCACTTCAACCAGTGCTATTTTAGTTTGGTCTCCTCCACCTCTCTCTAGTCAGAATGGTGTCATTACTGGATACAACATCTCATTACTAGAAGTTGATTCTGAAAACAGATGGATTTATTCATCCAATATAAACTCAATATCTCTGTCTTCTCTCATGCCTTATACAGACTATTCATTTGCTCTTGCATCGAGGACAATCCATGGATTTGGTCCCTTTTCTAACTTCACTGATTTCAGAACAAACCAAGAAGGTATGTTGTATAAATGTTTACATTATCATTATCTCAAATAATTATATACTTCTCCTTCAATTCTAGCACCATCTTCTGCACCTCGTGAAATATCTGCCCAGGCAATTTCATTTACAAGTTTCACAATAACTTGGCTGCCACCATTGGAAGATGATGTTAATGGAATCATTACTGGTTATACTGTCTTGATATATGAAGTGGATACCAATACTACTAATATATACAATACTACATATGCAAACATCACTTTGTCATCTCTACATCCCTTTTATTCATACCAATGTTATGTTGCTGCCATCACTGTGGCTGCTGGTCCATTTAGTGATCCAGTAATTATCAAGACACTGGAAACTGGTATGACAATTTGTTAATAATAATGAATAGACCCTTCCATTACTAATAACAAGGATCCAGGATAAAAGTACATATCCATTTATGCACCAAATCCTAGCCCCACGATGATGGGATTTCCTTTTACTTTTCAAAATGACACAAAAATAATTGTAATTATAGTAGGGACATTAATCCAGTACATGGGCATAGTCTAGAATGTTAGAACTTGGAGATAATTTGTGTTTTGACTCATAGCTATATAATCAAAGAATACTAAAAATATATTTTCAATAAAAAATTAAAGATGTAGGCAGTGCAAGAAAGGGGGCTGAGCATCCCCACTTTTGTAACCATGTACATTGTCACATAACTATGCTGTCATTGTAGAAGAATATTAGTGATGTGCGATACGTATCGATATATCGAAATATCGATATTTTTGTTGAATATCGTGATACAATATTAGCTTTTGGGTGTATCAATACACTGGAATGGACAGTTGATTAAACATGGTTTTTCTAATTTGTCTAATTTGATACCTAAAAGTAGCTAGTGCACATAACTTTGATTGATTTCTTTTACCATTTCCTGCCAAATACATCTAAATAGGACATTTATTTACATTTTATAAGCATTTCAATAATATTTCAAATATCGTGATATTGTATCGTATCGTGATATTTTTGGTAGGGATACGCAATACTATTATTTAGTTGTATCGCACATCCCTAAAGAATATAAGTAGAGCCACTCTGAGGAACCTTTTGTACCGCACCCTAAGCCCTCCCCCTTGCACCTGTGATGCAGTCATGTCATTGTGCCCCCCAACGTTTGTCAGCTCCTCCACTTTGCTGTGACTTAGCAGCCTTTGGCACATTGTTTGCGTGCAAATCACTGTGAAAATAATGCTGTACATCAGGGAGGCATTAATTGTTTTCACAATTAACCATAATAGTCAACCGTAATTGTTATCATGATAGTGTGCGAAAGAATAAAATGAATTTATTACAAGAAAGAACAAGAGACACAAAAATATCTCTATGACTGTTTTGTGGTGCCTGGCAGCATTCAGTAATCATGGCTGAAACACTAAAGTCATTTATAGTTTTAGAGGATTTTCTATCCTCTTTACCTTTTAAAGGACCTTGTAGAACTTTAGGAATATGTTTAAGGTAGAATAGCTAGTTCCAGTTTTTTCTAGCTTGTACTAGTGAGAGGGAAAGGAATGTTGGGAGAATAAGTGTAAAACAGTGTTCGTTTGGAGACTTGAGTGGATGCTGTGCTCGCAGTAATTGGTAAGCATGGTTGAGGTGACTGTTAGATTGCTCCAGGAGGTCCAGAAAGTTGCAAAGAACCTGCATTCAGTTCATCTGCGATGCTGAGCCACACCTCACACTAAGCAATAATGATTAGGCTTGATCAAGGTGGGTATGGTAATAATAATTTCGAATATGTCTTTGTTGCAAGATTGAATGGGTTAACTACATATACATGTATACAATGCATAGTTGCGCAAGTGATACAAACATAATTATTTTGAACGCATAGGAAAGTTTAAAATTAAAATGCTCCATGAAGTCCCACACTGTTGCACTTAGAGTCCAATCCAGCAATCCTCTCTTTGAACTCATGGAATGCGCACAGAAAATTTGATCCCCTAAACCACTTGCATTTCAATTGAACTTTTCAATATTAATTCACACAAGAATCTATGTGAACCACTCTTTGCATTCAGAGCACCCACTGCAAGGAATGGAATATGCATGCTATTCAACATTATTTGGCGTGGATATAAACAACTATAATATTCGTTCCAAGAAATTGAATCTGCTAGTGGATTCATTCCGCACTGAGCGTAAATGAGGGGATCGGATTTGCTGTGACACCAGTCTTATATACTTGTATGCTTTCATTGTACAGAACCTGTGACTGTAACCCAGCTACCATCATTAATTTCTGAATACTATGGTGCTACTGTGACTGTTAATTGCAATGCAGTTGGGAAGCCACAGCCTACCATAACCTGGTACAAAGATGATGTCATTCTCTCCTCAAATGGTGGGATTCAAGTGACTCAATCAATTATTAACAGCACAACTATCAGTGTTCTAACTATTACTTCACTGACAAAGAATAGCAAAGGAATGTATAAATGTTCTGGATCAAATACTTTACCAAATGGAACAGTTACTCATTCTAGTTCATTTACACTTGAGGTTGTTGGAAGTAAGTCTCATATGAATTATTATACAGTAAAAATATCTCATACAAGTCTATTTATTCATTGTCAATGTTATTTTCCTTATTATAGTAAGTGTAGTGAACTTCACAGGGGTTGCATTAAGTTCAACAGTGATATATCTTTCATGGGATGCTCCAATGGTGTCTGGAATTGTCATATATCACTACATTGTAGAAATTGATGAAATTGAAACAAATCGTGATTGGAGTCTCTATGCTGTGGAGACACATGCTAATATAATTTCTCTTCATCCACACTATACATACAACTGTAGAGTTAGAGTAGTTGGAAATGCAACTTACCCATTCAATGTACCAATCACAGTTAATACTCTTGAAGCAGGTAAAAATAATGATTACATAACATTTTCTTTAATGAATTTCCAATCACTTTACATAGCACCCACATCAACACCTCAAAACCCTGCAAATACCTTTTTCAATGATTCTTCCACTTCCTTAAATCTGACGTGGTATCCACCACCAATTGAAGGACAGAATGGAATTATACAATTCTATGTCATTTTGATAACTGAAGTGGACACAAATACAATTACTGAAATTACTTCTAATTATACATACATATATCTTGATTTTCTACATGCCTACTATACTTATACCTTCAAGATAGCTGCAGTAACAATTGAGCAAGGTCCTTTTAGCAGTGGTTTCACACTGACAATGCCAGAAGATGGTATGACCTATCTAGCGATAAGGAATCATCACTATATATCTCTTTCATTAATGTAGCTCCTACATCTCCACCGTCTGAAAATTCAACATTAGTTTTTGGACCTAATGAAATAGAACTATCATGGCTCCCTCCTCCACAGAGTGAACAGAATGGCATCATAAGAGAATATGAGATTATCATCGTTGAGATTGAAACTGGATCTGTATTTGTTGAGATATCTCAAAATCTTTCAATTATTATTAACTATCTTCATGCTAGTTATCACTACAACATCACTATCAGTGCTGTAACTATTGCTAATGGCCCCCCTTCTAATGTGATATTCATTGAAATGCCAGAAGATGGTAAATATTACATAATGTGTGTAATAATGTTCTGCACAATAACTATAATTATTCATAAATCTTACCCTATCATACAGCTCCTAGTAATTCACCTCAAGTGTTTAATGCTACTACAACATCTCCCTATTCTGCTATCCTAACCTGGGAGCCACCAGCATTTGATCAACAAAATGGAGTCATAACTGGTTACATCATTAGTGTATCAGTACTGGAGACAAATGAAACTTTTCTGCTTTATTCTAACACCACATATCTGATTGTTACTTCACTTAAACCATTCAGGACATATATTTGTATAATTGCTGCTCAAACAGGTGTCGGAACAGGTCCTTTTGGTACACAGTTTGTACTGAACACTCCTGAAGATGGTATGAAGTATTTGTTTGATTGTTTGCTTCACTTTATCGATTTTAATTTTCTTGTAGCTCCATCTGCTCCACCAGTTCCCTCTTTAACACCATCTGTAACATCCACTAGATTTTCAATTACCTGGAATCCACCTGGTTTCAATGACCAAAATGGTGTTATTACATACTACACGATCATAATTATAGAAATTGAGAGTGGTGATATCTTACAATATACTTCATACACTACTAGTCTATCTGTGATATCACTTCATCCTGCATATACATATGAATATAAAATAGCTGCATATACAGTAGGTCTAGGTCCATTCTCAACTCCTATTAACATTACTACAGCAGAGGAAGGTTAGCCTCTTTATTGTACATGCATTTTCGTTCACTCTCATTGATTTTCTTTCACAGTACCCAGTGAATCTCCTGAGCAATTTAACGGCCTTGCAATCTCTTCTTACTCCATCAGTTTCTACTGGAATCCTCCACCACCAGATCAACAAAATGGCATAATTATCTCATATCTACTGAATGTGATGATTCTTGAAACAGGAGTCAATTTTAATTACACAACGAGTGATAAATTCTTAGATGTTACAGGTTTGAGTCCATTCACCACATATTCCTGTGTAGTAGCTGCTGAAACCAGCATTGGACTAGGCCCTTTTACATCTGCATTTTCAATTACAACACCTGAAGATGGTAAATAAATTATAATAAATATTATCAATGAGTAGTATCTTTATGCTTTTGTATTCAGCACCTAGCTCTTATCCAGTCATTACACGTGGGTATTTTATTGACCCAAGTACTGTAGCCATACAGTGGGATCCACCTTCTCCGGATTACCACAATGGTATAATTAGACAATATTGGGTCAACATCTACACAGTGGAAACAAGAGAAAACCGTACAGAAGTGTTTACGGATACAGTAGCCACAATAGCATTTCTCATTCCTTCTTTCAGTTACCATTTCTCAGTCACTGCTTTCACTGTAGCTGCTGGTCCATACAGCACAATAATCAGTATCACCATGCCTGAAGATGGTAATTAAAATGTATATATGTCTAACTCTCAGTCAATACCTTTCAATTCTGTCTTACACACAGTTCCAAGTGGTTTTCCTGAGAAAGTCAGTGGGAACTCGACTTCCCCTTATTCTGCGTTTCTGTCATGGAATCCACCACCTCTTGACCAACAAAATGGAGATATTATTCAATATGTTATCAATGTGACTCATACAGACACATTGAACACTATGCAGTACACCACTACAGTAGCATATATCACTATAACAGGACTAGATCCATATACTACATATATTTGTGTAGTAGCAGCAGAGACCGCAGTGGGTGTAGGACCATTCAGTCACTTGTACTTCATTCAAACAGATGAAACAGGTAATAAACAACTAAATACTTATCAATGTATAATAATTGTTATACATTACATACTAAATTTGAGTCTGAAAATTGTTATTAATATATGTTTGATCACTGTATACAGCTCCTGGTACCCCGCCTCTTCATGCTAGTGGGATTGCTTTAAGTTCCACTAGCATTCATATAACATGGGACCCCCCTGATCCCCAAGAGCATAATGGAATCATTAGGGAGTATCGTGTGAATGTGACAGAATCAGCAACTGGATATTTCTTTCAGGAGTCTACCAACCAGACACAAATCATTGTGACTGGTTTGAAACCTTATAGCATATACCACTGCCATATTGTTGCTGTCACTGTTGAAGAAGGACCTTACACAACAACTATTAGTATTGTTACTAAAGAAGCTAGTAAGTAGTTTATAAAAATGTTAAATTGATCAATTATCTGTCTTTTTAGTTCCATCGTCATCACCACAATCAGTTTCAGTTTCAGTAACAAACTCAACTACTGTTAGCATCACATGGTCTCCTCCACCTTTAGCTGATCAGAATGGCATCATTCGTGAATACTCAGTTCTTGTATTTAGTGCTAACAATGAACAAAGCTTTTCCTTTCAGTCTCAACAGAATAGTCTTAATGTTTCACTTCTGAGCCCTTACACTTTATATTATGTGAAAGTAGCAGCAGTTACTGTGGAAATAGGACCATACTCACAGACATACAATATCACTACATTACAAGATGGTATATAAATTAACAATAATTTGACAGGTTTAAAATTAATTATAATGTCATTATTTGCTCAGTTCCATCTAGTCCACCAGAGCAGCTTAATGCATCATCATTGGATCCTACATCATTACACTTACAGTGGTACCCACCAGATCCTTCTGGAACAAATGGAATTATACAATATTATAATTTGACAGTTATTGAATTAGAAACAGGTGTTTTCTCAACACTCAGTGTTATTGAAACATATATAACCATTCCAAATCTTCATCCATTCTATACTTACAAGTGCAGTGTATCAGCAGTGACTATAGGAAATGGACCATTCATCACAGTTACTCTTAGAATGCCTGAAAGTGGTAAGCAAGGGACCAGATACATTATAATTGTATATTAACTGGTTTTTGTTTACTATAGCTCCCATCTCACCTCCAACTAATGTAATATCTAATGGCATTACTTCAACTACATTGAATATTTCTTGGAATCCATTACAACCTGAGGATAAAAATGGGATTGTTAGATCTTACATAATTAATGTCACTGTAGCTGATGATGGACTCGATTTTGAAGTTACCGCATATACTAACAGTGCATTTCTAAATGATTTACATCCATACTATACCTATATGGTATCAATAGCAGCATTCACTGTTGAACTAGGACCATTCTCAATTATAACATCATACAAAACTAACGAAGATGGTAAGTTCAAGTGTTTTTTTATGATAGTAACAACTGTACATAAAATTTCAGTTTAGATTCAAATAAAAATTTGGCTATGTATAAACAATAAAACACATATAGCATGCATCCTTTACTGCATGTGTGTTTTTATGTGGGCACTCTGTGCTAATAAACATCTTGATAAAACAAGTCCTTTGTGTACTCTCTACCTTAATTGGCTCCAAGTATCTTCGATTTGTATTAAACTCTCAATACACTGCAAGGGGTGGTAAAATAATTAGGATACTTAATAAATAATAATAATAATAATAATAATAATAATTGTCAGAGAGTACGGTAGTTCTCTCTATGTAAGGATGGCCCAGGGAAAAATGCCCACCCACACATTTCAATTGCAAATGATTAGCTGCTAACACATACAGATAAGTCTTGATAGATACATCAATGTTGATATCGAATATTTTTATTACTAACAACATTTTCTATATGGTCAGAAATGATCTTTAAAGTAGAGAACTGTTGATGTAGTATCTCATAATAATATCTTTTCCACAAAAATACATTTCTACATTTCAGGTGCTATCAAAGCAGTTTTAGCACAGATTGAATACAAATTTACCTTAACAACATAATAGAAGAAAGCAATACTGATGTAGGGTTGTTATGTGGAAGTGGTGTTTAATTGTTTTGTTAACGTACCTTCCCAATCTTGTTCCTATGCTTTTTCAGTTTCGATATACTGAACCATACAGCCTCTTTAAATGCTATTTATTGTATATATATATATATATATATATATATAAATTATATTTATTATTATATTTTATAATAATAATTGTTTTATATAGTACCATCAAGCTCTCCTACTGACTTTAGTATTACAGTTGATAATTCAACTGGAGTGTTATTAGAATGGAATCCACCTCCTCTATCAGAACAAAATGGAATCATTACTGGATATAATGTTTCTCTAATAAACACTGTCACTGGAGAGCAGATGTCTTTCTTCACTACCTCTACTCAGATAACAGTGGGAATGTTGAAGCCTTTTACAATTTATCGATGTGCTGTAGCTGCATACACCTCAGTAGGGATGGGTCCTTTCACAACTTATTTGTACTTTGAAACTGATGAAGCTGGTTAGTATAGATTCAGTTATAATGCAAAAGAATTGTGAATTATTCTCATGTTTAGCTCCTTCTTCTGCTCCTGAAACGTTATCATTCAGTGACATTACTTCAACTACATTGAATCTTTATTGGTTACCTCCACTGTCCAACAACCACAATGGAATAATTAGAAGCTACATTGTAAAACTGAGAGAAACAAATACTAATATTGTTACAATTTATAACACAACAGAAACTACAATAACCATTGGTTCCCTTCATCCTTATTACATTTACGAGTGTTCAGTTGCAGCTGTCACTATAGACATTGGACCATACAGTTCTGTGATATATGTTCAAACAGATGAAGCTGGTAAGATAAATTATATTTGATTTATCCTGTTTTCTATTATCTAATTTATAGCTCCTAGTGCAGCACCATCTTCACTTTCAGTAGTAAGTGTTGATTCAACCACTTTGAATGCTACCTGGAGCCCTCCACCAGAAGAACATATCAATGGAATTATAGACTATTATTATATTAGAGTAGATGTGTCTGAAGTGTCAGAGCAGTATGACTATCAAACTTCAGAAACAAGTTTATTGATAACTGAACTACATCCATATTATACATATACTGTACTTGTAGCTGCAGTTACAGTATCACCTGGTCCACTATCAATGGGATATACAGTTCAAACTCCTGCAGACTGTTAGTTCTAAGAATATTTATATTTAATTTTATGTTTTTATTTTAGCTCCCAGTGGTCCTCCACAAAATGTATCCAGTGTTGTGATAAGCTCAACCAAGATTTATCTCTCTTGGTCTCCTCCATTGATTCATCAACAGAATGGACTCATTCAATCATATACAATCACAATATATGAAACTGATACAAATACTACCATTCAGCAACATCAGAATGTCATACATAGTACCATAACACTGACAAACCTTCGTCCTAATTATCAATATGTTTTGTCAGTAGCAGCTTATACTATAGGATTGGGACCATCATCATCTGTAACTACACAAACATTGGAAGATGGTGTGTTGAATTTTGTATTAATAAACAAAATCGTTTATATATAATTATATATAGTTCCTAGCGGTCCACCCAATGATCTAACAGTGAATATCACAAGCTCAAGCTCAGTGGTACTACAATGGAATCCTCCTGACTTTCATCAACAGAACGGAGACATACAACATTATTTAATCACTTTAACAACAACAGATGTTGAGAATACGCTTACTTCAACAGATACCATCCTCACAATACAGGATCTTCATCCATTCTATATTTACACATGCAGTGTCAGAGCTGTAACAATAGGATCTGGACCAGAAATAAACATAACATTCCAAATGCTTGAAGATAGTATGTATAATAAGACATAATATAAACCACATATGTATATTTATTTCCTTGTAAAGTTCCCTCTGAGGCTCCAACTAATCTTGTTGCATCATCAATCACTTCAACCAGTGCTATTTTAGTTTGGTCTCCTCCACCTCTCTCTAGTCAGAATGGTGTCATTACTGGATACAACATCTCATTACTAGAAGTTGATTCTGAAAACAGATGGATTTATTCATCCAATATAAACTCAATATCTTTGTCTTCTCTCATGCCTTATACAGACTATTCATTTGCTCTTGCATCAAGGACAATCCATGGATTTGGCCCCTTTTCTAACTTCACTGATTTCAGAACAAACCAAGAAGGTATGTCGTATAAATGTTTACATTATCATTATCTCAAATAATATTACATACTTCTTTTTCAATTCTAGCATCTTATTCTGCACCTCGTGAAATCTCTACCCAGGCAATCTCCTCAACAAGTTTCACAATAACTTGGCTGCCACCATTGGAAGATGATGTTAATGGAATCATTACTGGTTATACTGTCTTGATATATGAAGTGGATACCAACACTACTAATATATACAATACTACATATGCAAATATCTCTTTGTCATCTCTACATCCCTTTTATTCATACCAATGTTATGTTGCTGCCATTACTGTGGCTGCTGGTCCCTTTAGTGATCCAGTAGTTATCAAGACACTGCAAACTGGTATGACACATTTGCAATAATTTTGATAACATGAAAATAATTGTGTTTTTCAGTTCCAAGTAGTTCACCCACTACTGTGTCAGTAACAGCTTTCAGCTCTCACACATTGAGTGTTTTGTGGAGTAATCCTCTATCCACTGATATTAATGGAATTATTCAATCGTATTTAGTGAATGTTTCTATAACTGAAACAATGGAAACATTCCAGTATAAGACAAACAACACTTTTCTACTACTAAATGATGTCCATCCATACTATACATATTCTGTAATGGTAGCAGCAGTCACAATAGCACCTGGACCATTTACCTCTGAATACTCAGTTACTACTCCACAAGATGGTGAGTTAAAGAAATAAATACTCTGATTAACTATAACTATTATCTATTGTTTTTCAGCTCCAAGTGGGTCCCCTCAAAATGTAATAGCTACTGTACTGAATTCAACCACCATATATTTGTCATGGGACCCTGTATTAGTTCATGAACAAAATGGAGTAATTCAGTACTATATAGTCACAGTATATGAAGTTAGTACAGACAATTCTACAGAAGTAGACGTTGTAACCACAAACATCTCAATAACTGATCTACATCCTTATTACGAGTATCAGTTCTCAGTTGCAGCATATACAGTAGGTCCAGGTCCAGGTGCTCATATTAGTGCTATAACAAATCAAGATGGTAAATAATTATTTGTAGTTTGAATTTGATTGCTTTCATCTTTTTTTTCTTTCATATAGTACCAAGTTCTCCACCTCAAAATGTGTCAGTTTCCTTCATTAGCTCTTCTTCAATATTTGTACAGTGGAATCCACCACCAAAAGACAAACAAAATGGTGTAATTAAATACTACTCGGTACTAATTGGAGAACTGTTTTCAAATACTACTTTTAACTATAATACCACCGGCCTCTACATCACAATAGAAGACCTACATCCTTTTTATGTGTATGAATTCAATGTTGTGGCAGTTACAATTGGAAATGGTCCTGTAGCTGCAAACACTTTCCAAATGCCTGAAGATGGTGAGATTTAGTATTTTATATTAATAAACTGCATATGTATATATACAATCTTTTTATTTCCTTTTAAAGTTCCCTCTGAGTCTCCTACTAATCTTGTTGCATCATCAATCACTTCAACCAGTGCTATTTTAGTTTGGTCTCCACCACCTCTCTCAAGTCAGAATGGTGTCATTATTGGATACAACATCTCATTACTAGAAGTTGATTCTGAAAACAGATGGAGTTATTCATCCAATACAAACTCAATATCTTTGTCTTCTCTTATGCCTCATACAGAATATTCATTTGCTCTTGCATCGAGGACAATCCATGGATTTGGTCCCTTTTCTAACTACACTGATTTTAGAACAAACCAGGATTGTATGTTGTATAACATTTTATATTATCAGTATCTCAAATAATTATATATACTTCCTCAATTCTAGCACCTTCTTCTGCACCTCGTGAAGTATCTGCCCAGGCAATTTCATTGACAAGTTTCACATTAACTTGGTTGCCACCATTGGAAGATGATGTTAATGGAATCATTACTGGTTATACTGTCTTGATATATGAAGTGGATACCAACACTACTAATATATACAACACTACATATACAAACATCACTTTGTCATCTCTACATCCCTCTTATTTATACCAATGCTATGTTGCTGCCATTACTGTGGCTGCTGGTCTATTTAGTGATCCATTAAATGTGAGGACACTGCAAGCAGGTATGACACATTCACATTAATTTTATGACAAGGACCTTTATCATTACTAATAACAAGGATTCAGAATGAAAGTATTGTAATGATGTGATTTCCTTATTGTACTAATAGTTTAGCTCTTTTACTTTTTCAAATCGACACAAACGTAATTGTAATATGAAATGGAGATAGCCTCTGTTCCTGGTAGAGACTTCAACTATGTCACCATGTCGCAGTAGATGGGCATAATAATCTTATAACTTGGAGATATTTTGTGTTTTTAACTCAAAGCTATATAAATAAAATATTTAAAAAAAACATTTTCAATAAAAATGAAAGATGTATAGGGATATCAAAATCCTAAAAATTATGCAAACAAGGTTGGGATGGTACTTGCCCAGGAGGTTAACATAGAACCCAAAATTGAATAACTGAACCACTTCCATATAATGCTATATAAGTACATGTCTTTGTCTTTTGCTTTATAATGGTGTAGGTACATATATAGGTGGTTGATTTAATTTTGGTTCTGTTAACTTCCTCTACCAGTACCATCTCAACCTTGTTTGCATATGTTTCGAGTTTTGATGTCCCTACATCTTCTTTCATTTTTATTGAAAATGTTTTTTTATTATTTTTTCATTGTTTTCTTCTGAATGACTAATTAACCCTCGCCCGCATAGGTGGAGCAGAGGTACTGTAATCATATTGTGTGTCTGTCTGTGTGTGTGTGTTCACAAATTTCTGGAAACACTATAAACATTGGTGGTTCAAACGAGCTACTGGCCGACTTCAAGTTATACAAGGATCAAAATTAATAAGAGCTAGGCTTTTGCTAAAACCTTTTCGTTATAAAGTTAGTTGTTAAGTTTCAGACATGAGAAAGTCATTTTTTAGAATCTTGAAGGAGTACTTCAGTTTCATCAAAGCCGGTGATCTGTGTACTCAGACTGCAGTTACACTTACTTACTCAGGCCCCATTTCACAGAACACAGAAAGGTAGTAGTGACACTAGTGCCATCAGCAATGATTGATACATAGTCACTGGGAAGCACTCATAGGGATTCTTTTTTTCTCAATATAATAATTATCTTGTTTGTTCACAATGTGACATTGCTCCCCCTTGAAGGTATGACAACTTCAGCATGTGTCACATCTTGATTTGCAATTTCAGGCTCATCAAATTGCTAAGGTGTAATGAAATATTCCCATTCTTTATTTTCAACACCATTTGGACTTGGACTTGGTGAATAATCCCTTATCAGAGTCCAGATTACATATGTCTTCATTTGAGTGAATCTGGATAAAATAGTTAAATATGGCTCCAGACTACTCTTTTCTTGGTCCACTCAATTTTAATATGATAATTGACTGAGGCACATGAGGGCAATGGAGTCAAAGCAGATCACCAACTTTATAGGGTGTACCAGAAAATGAGTGATCAAAATAGAATTTTTGCCATTGCTGTTGAGAGTCTGTGTGTCTTTGAATATCTTCATTCTTCAGTGTTTGTTTCAATTTCGGAACATATTGATTGGTTGATGAAAATAATGGTGACATATCAAGTAAATTGGCAATTTTGCCTCTCTGCCAAACATGAGGTATTATGATGTGGATCTCTTATCAATACTTATGAAGTAATAAGTATTTTGCAATATTAACACAGTCAATGATATTCATTTTCAGAATTTGCATGGGATTGTTTGTATATAAACAGCCTGTCCATTTCACTTCCAGATAAGACTCATAAGAGCAGGTTTGCTTATCTTGGAAGTATTTGGGGAATGAGAGGGCAGGTGGTGATAAAAGCTTTGATATTAAATGTGTTAAAGGAGTCTTCACATTTCCTAAACCACATTCATTTTTTTCGGGGGGGGGGTGTCAAATGGTGTAGAGGGGCTGCTGCTTTATGAATCTGCAATAATACAAAGTGAGTCCCAAAATTTGACAATTTTTTTTCTAGGTTTCAAGTTTTACTGGGATCTGTCTCAATACCTCCGTTCATAACCTTCCAAAGACTGCTTTAAAACAGAATAAATGGTCTTCTACTGTCTTGCTAAAAATTATTATATTGTCTAAGCTGTGGTAACATGTTATGTATACCTGAGAGAACAAGTTCCATGAGTCTCTGGAATGTACTAGGGGTATTCGTTAAGCCAAATGGCATTATACTTTGAACTGAAGAGTTCTAAAGGGGTATGAAAGGCAGTATTTTTACCTGCCACTATGCACTGACTAAGTCAAGGGTATTGAGTGCATCATAAATCCTTGGTAGGCCTCTGATTGGTACACATGCAATGCAGGAGGAGATGTAGTAATGTGAACTTTTATTCTATTTTTGTTTTCTGTAATTTTATTGTAGTTAGCTCTAGTTGTCCCAGTGGTAGTGACTGCTACAACATCGAGCTAGAGTAGTAAGCATGGTAGGGCACACTATGGCATGCGAAGCATGTCAAACATTTTTGCTACCAAATTAATTATTCATAAACAGTTTGGTCAATTATTATTAATATGCAAATATATGATACTTCATGATGTATGCACTGTGCACTTCATGATAACCAATTACGGGTAACTAATTATCGTTAACTATGAAAATAATTAACACCTCGCTGATGTACCACATTATAACATAGTTTCACATCACAGACGTAGCGCAAGACTTTTCCACTGACCACTTCTTCAATTGTACTTCATTTAAAGCAGTGATTTGACAGCAATAGCCTTCAAACAAGTTGTGTTTCCATGTATTCTTTTTCTATCAGAATTCTTCTGAAAGGGATGGTAACTTGATTTATAAAAATTGCCAGAACTAAAAGGTTTTAGAAAATGACTTTTATTTTTGTTGATCCTTGTGTGATTTAAAGTCTGTTGGTACCTTAATCGAACTCCCCATGTTGTTAGTTTTCAGACATGTTTGGGAACACATAGACAGAAAAAAATAATTACAGTAACCTTACGCAGGCAAGGGTTAATGACGGGGGTTGCTACTCAACAGTTGAGTCCGATTCCTTGCCTTATCTGGTCATCTGGAAGGTGTTGGTAGTCATAAAGCCATTCCTATATATACATGAATACACACACCTCTATGGCTATCTTATTGAATATCTTATTTTCTCATTCCAAACTTTTCATCAGTAATACATATTTGGGAGGTTCAGTCTAATTTAAATGATGTTCACATTATGGATCCTCAAAAGGGCTGGAGACACATATTTTAAATACACATTAAATTTAGTATATAATTTGTAATGTAGATAAATAGATTAATAATTGCATAGAAACTAATGTTATTAATTATATAGAAATAGAAAGTACTACTGTACTCTCTGATATTGATGTCCAGCAGATTGCCATCTTGTTGCCCTTTTTGCATGAAAATAGTCATACCTATCATAATAGAATTATAACAAGTATGCTTTCCATTGTACAGAACCCGTGACTGTAACCCAGCTTCCGTCATTAATTTCTGAATATTATGGCGCTACTGTGACTGTTAATTGCTATGCAGTTGGGAAGCCACAGCCTACCATAACCTGGTACAAAGATGATGTCATTCTCTCCTCAAATGGTGGCATTCAAGTGACTCAATCAATTGTTAACAGCACAACTATCAGCATTCTAACTATTACTTCACTGACAAACAGTAACGAAGGAATGTATAAATGTTCTGGATCAAACACTTTACCGAACGGAACAGTTACTCATTCTAGTTCATTTACACTTGAGACTGTTGGAAGTAAGTCTCATTAATATCCTATGAATTATTATACAGCAAAAATATCTCATACAAGTATGTTTACTCATTGTTGATGTTATTTCTCTTATTATAGTAAGTGTAGTGAACTTCACGGGGGTTGCATTAAGTTCAACAGTGATCTATCTTTCATGGGATGCTCCAATGGTGTCTGGAATTGTCATATATCACTACATTGTAGAAATTCATGAAATTGAAACAAATCATGACTGGAGTCTCTATGCTGTGGAGACACATGCTAATATAATTTCTCTTCATCCACACTATACATACAACTGCAGAGTGAGAGTAATTGGAAATGCAACTTACCCATTCAATGTACCTATCACAGTTAATACTCTTCAAGCAGGTAAAAAAATGATATTTTCTTTATTGAATTTTCAATCACTTTACATATAGCACCCACATCAACACCTCAAAACCCTGCAAATACCTTTTTCAATGATTCTTCCACTTCCTTAAATCTGACCTGGTATCCACCACCAATTGAAGGACAGAATGGAATTATACAATTCTATGTCATTTTGATAACTGAAGTGGACACAAATACAATTTTTGAATTTACTTCTAATTATACATACATATATCTTGATTTTCTACATGCCTACTATACTTATACCTTCAAGATAGCTGCAGTAACAATTGAGCAAGGTCCTTTTAGCAGTGGTTTCACACTGACAATGCCAGAAGATGGTATGACCTATCTATCAAATCAATGATAAGGAATCATCACTATGTTTCTCTTTCATTAATGTAGCTCCTACATCTCCACCATCTGAAAATTCTGCACTAATTTTTGGACCTAATGAAATAGAACTATCATGGCTCCCTCCTCCACAGAGTGAACAGAATGGCATCATAAGAGAATATGAGATTATCATAGTTGAGATTGAGACTGGATCTGTATTTGTTGAGATATCTCAAAATCTTTCAATTATTATTAACTATCTTCATGCTAGTTATCACTACAACATCACTATCAGTGCTGTAACTATTGCTAATGGCCCCCCTTCTAATGTGATATTCATTGAAATGCCAGAAGATGGTAAATATTACATAATGTGTGTAATAATGTTCTCCACAATAACTATAATTCTTACACTCTCATACAGCTCCTAGTAATTCACCTCAAGTGTTTAATGCTACTACAACATCTCCCTATTCTGCTATTCTAACCTGGGAGCCACCAGCATTTGATCAACAAAATGGAGTCATAACTGGTTACATCATTAGTGTATCAGTACTGGAGACAAATGAAACTTTTCTGCTTTATTCTAACACCACATATCTGATTGTTACTTCACTTAAACCATTCAGGACATATATTTGTATAATTGCTGCTCAAACAGGTGTCGGAACAGGTCCTTTTGGTACACAGTTTGTACTGAACACTCCTGAAGATGGTATGAAGTATTTGTTTGATTGTTTGCTTCACTTTATCAATTTTAATTTTCTTGTAGCTCCATCTGCTCCACCAGTTCCCTCTTTAACACCATCTGTAACATCCACTAGATTTTCAATTACCTGGAGTCCACCTGGTTTCAATGACCAAAATGGTGTTATTACATACTACACGATCATAATTATAGAAATTGAGAGTGGTGATATCTTACAATATACTTCATACACTACTAGTCTATCTGTGATATCACTTCATCCTGCATATACATATGAATATAAAATAGCTGCATATACAGTAGGTCTAGGTCCATTCTCAACTCCTGTTAACATTACTACAGCAGAAGAAGGTTAGCCTCTTATATTGCACATGCATTTTTATTTACTCTCATTGATTGACTTTCACAGTACCCAGTGAATCTCCTGAGCAATTTAACGGCCTTGCAATCTCTTCTTACTCCATCAGTTTCTACTGGAATCCTCCACCACCAGATCAACAAAATGGCATAATTATCTCATATCTACTGAATGTGATGATTCTTGAAACAGGAGTCAATTTTAATTACACAACGAGTGATGAATTCTTAGATGTTACAGGTTTGAGTCCATTCACCACATATTCCTGTGTAGTAGCTGCTGAAACCAGCATTGGACTAGGCCCTTTTACATCTGCATTTTCAATTACAACACCTGAAGATGGTAAATAAATTATAATAAATATTATCAATAAGTAGTATTTTTATGCTTTTGTGTTCAGCACCTAGCTCTCCTCCAGTCATTACACGTGGGTATTCCATTGACCCAAGTACTGTAGCCATACAGTGGAATCCACCTTCTCCGGATTATCACAATGGTATAATTAGACAATATTGGGTCAACATCTACACAGTGGAAACCAGAGAAAACCGTACAGAAGTGTTCACGGATACAGTAGCCATAATAGCATTTCTCATTCCTTCTTTCAGTTACCATTTCTCAGTCACTGCTTTTACTGTAGCTGCTGGTCCATACAGCACAATAATCAGTATCACCATGCCTGAAGATGGTAATTAAAATGTATATATGTCTAACTTTCAGTAAATACTTTTCAATTCTATCTTACACACAGTTCCAAGCGGTTTTCCTGAGAAAGTCACTGGAAACTCAACTTCCCCTTATTCTGCGTTTCTGTCATGGAATCCACCACCTCTTGACCAACAAAATGGAGATATTATTCAATATGTTATCAATGTGACTCATACAGAAACATTGAACACTATGCAGTACACCACTACAGTAGCATATATCATTGTAACAGGACTAGATCCATATACTACATATATTTGTGTAGTAGCAGCAGAGACTGCTACTGGTGTAGGACCATTCAGTCACTTGTACTTCATTCAAACAGATGAAACAGGTAATAAAGAACTAAAAACTAATCAATGTATATTAATTATTATACATTAAATGCTAAATTTGAGTCTGAAAATTGTTATTAATATATTGTATACAGCTCCTGGTACCCCGCCTCTTCATGCTAGTGGGATTGCTTTAAGTTCCACTAGTATTCATATAACGTGGGACCCCCCTGATCACCAAGAGCATAATGGAATCATTAGGGAGTATCGTGTGAATGTGACAGAATCAGCAACTGGATATTTCTTTCAGGAATCTACCAATCAGACACAAATCATTGTGACTGGTTTGAAGCCCTATCACATATACCGCTGCCATATTGTTGCTGTCACTGTTGAAGAAGGACCCTACACAACAGCTATTAGTATTGTTACTGATGAAGCCGGTAAGGAATAATTAGTATTATATTTAAATTCACTGGATGTTTTTTTTTTTCAATTTGACTTTAGCTCCATTGTCACCACCACAATCAGTTTTGCTTTCAGTAACAAACTCAACTACTGTCAGCATTACATGGACTCCTCCACCTTTAGCTGATCAGAATGGCATCATTCGTGAATACTCAGTTCTTGTGTTTAGTGCTAACAATGAACAAAGTTTTCTCTTTCAGTCTCAACAGAATAGTCTTAATGTTTCACTTTTGAGCCCTTACACTTTATATTATGTGAAAGTAGCAGCTGTTACTGTGGAAATAGGACCATACTCACAGACATACAATATCACTACATTACAAGATGGTATATAAATTAACAATTTGACAGGTTTAAAATTAATTATAATATCATTTGCTCAGTTCCATCTAGTCCACCAGAGCAGCTTAATGCATCATCATTGGATCCTACATCATTGCAGTTACAGTGGTACCCACCAGATCCTTCTGGAACAAATGGAATTATACAATATTATAATTTGACAGTTATTGAATTAGAAACAGGTGTTTTCTCAACACTCAGTGTTATTGAAACATATATAACCATTCCAAATCTTCATCCATTTTATACTTACAAGTGCAGTGTATCAGCAGTGACTATAGGAAATGGACCATTCATCACAGTTACTCTTAGAATGCCTGAAAGCGGTAAGCAAGGGACCAGATACATTATAATTGCATATTAACTGTTTTTGTTTGTTTATTATAGCTCCCATCTCACCTCCAACTAATGTAATATCTAATGGCATTACTTCAACTACATTGAATATTTCTTGGAATCCATTACAACCTGAGGATGAAAATGGAATTGTTAGATCTTACATAATTAATGTCACTGTAGCTGACAATGGACTCAATTTTGAAGTTACTGCATATACTAATAGTGCATTTCTAAATGATTTACATCCATACTATACCTATATGGTGTCAATAGCAGCATTCACTGTTGAACTAGGACCATTCTCAATTGTAACATCATACAAAACTAACGAAGATGGTAAGTTCAAGTGTTATAGGAATAACTATAAAATTTAGTTTTGATTAAATATTAGAAATATGGCTATGTATAAACAACAAAACACATATAGCATGCACTCTTTCTGCATGTGTGTTTTACTGTGGGCATAATTGGCTCCAAGTATCTTTGTTCCATATTAAACTCTTAAACACTGCAAAAGGTGGTACAATAATTAAGATTCATAATAAATAATAATAATAATTAAAATAATTGTCAGAGAGTATGTCTAATAGGGATGATCCAGAAAATAAATGCCCGCACCCATACATTTCAATTGCAAAGATTAGCTGAAAACTCTGCTAACACATACAGATAAATCTTGATAGACACATAAATGTTGATATCAAATATGTTTATCACTAACAACACCTTCTGGCCAGAAATGATCTTTAAAGTAGAAAACTAGCTGTTGAGTAGCAAAACTGCAAGATCATTGATAATATCTTTTTCGCAAAAATAGATTTCTACATTTCAGGTGCTATCAAAGTAGTCTTGGCACAACTTTACCTTAACAACAAAATAGAAGAAAGCATGTAGGGTTGTTATGCGAAAGTGGTGTTTAATGTTTTGTTAATATACCTTTCCAATCTTGTTCCTATGCTTTTTCAGTTTTGATACTGATCCCTACAGCCTCCTTCATTTTAAAAAATGCTATTTGTCATTTATGTATATATATAAATTATATACATTATTTTATTTTATAATAATAATAATATTTTATTGTTTTATATAGTACCATCAAGCTCTCCTACTGACTTTAGTATTACAGTTCATAATTCAACTGGAGTGTTATTAGAATGGAATCCACCTCCTCTATCAGAACAAAATGGAATCATTACTGAATATAATGTTTCTCTAATAAACACTGTCACTGGAGAGCAGATGTCCTTCTTCACTATCTCTACTCAGATAACAGTGGGAATGTTGAAGCCTTTTACAATTTATCGATGTGCTGTAGCTGCATACACCTCAGTAGGGATGGGTCCTTTCACAACCTATTTGTACTTTGAAACTGATGAAACAGGTTAGTATAGATTCAGTATAATGCAAAAGAATTGTGAATTATTCTCATGTTTAGCTCCTTCTTCTGCTCCTGAAACATTATCATTCAGTGACATTACTTCAACTACATTGAATTTTTATTGGTTACCTCCACTGTCCAACAACCACAATGGAATAATTAGAAGCTACATTGTAAAACTGACAGAAACATATACTAATATTGTTACAACTTATAACACAACAGAAACTACAATAACCATTGGTTCCCTTCATCCTTATTACATTTATGAGTGTTCAGTTGCAGCTGTCACTATAGACATTGGACCATACAGTTCTGTGATATATGTTCAAACAGATGAAGCTGGTAAGATAAATTATATTTGATTTATCCTGTTTTCTATTATCTAATTTATAGCTCCTAGTGCAGCACCATCTTCACTTTCAGTGGTAAGTGTTGATTCAACCACTTTGAATGCTACCTGGAGCCCTCCACCAGAAGAACATATCAATGGAATTATAGACTATTATTACATTAGAGTAGATGTCTCTGAAGTGTCAGAGCAGTATGATTATCAAACTTCGGAAACAAGTTTACTGATAACTGAACTACATCCATATTATACATATACTGTACTTGTAGCTGCAGTTACAGTATCACCTGGTCCACTATCAATGGGATATACAGTTCAAACTCCTGCAGATTGTTAGTTCTAAGAATTTGTTTATGTGTAATAAATATTATTATTATTTAATTTTATGTCTTTATTTTAGCTCCCAGTGGTCCTCCACAAAATGTCTCCAGTGTTGTGATAAGCTCAACCAAGATTTATCTCTCTTGGTCTCCTCCATTGATTAATCAACAGAATGGACTCATTCAATCATATACAATCACAATATATGAAATTGATACAAATACTACCATTCAGCAACATCGGAATTTCATATATAATACCATAACACTGACAAACCTTCATCCTAATTATCAATATGTTTTGTCAGTAGCAGCTTATACAGTAGGATTGGGACCATCATCATCTGAGACTACACAAACATTGGAAGATGGTGTGTTGAAGCTGCATGAAATTGCATAATCTAGTTTATACAATTATTATGTATTAATATAGTTCCTAGTGGTCCCCCCAATGATCTAACAGTGAATATCACAAGCTCAAGCTCAGTGGTACTACAATGGAATCCTCCTGACTTTCATCAACAGAATGGAGACATACAACATTATTTAATAACATTAACAACAACAGATGTTGAGAATACGCTTACTTCAACAGATACCAGCCTCACAATACAGGATCTTCATCCATTCTATATTTACACATGCAGTGTTAGAGCTGTAACAATAGGATCTGGACCAGAAATAAACATAACATTCCAAATGCTTGAAGATAGTATGTATAATAAGACATAATATAAACCACATATGTATATTTATTTCCTTGTAAAGTTCCCTCTGAGGCTCCAACTAATCTTGTTGCATCATCAATCACTTCAACCAGTGCTATTTTAGTTTGGTCTCCTCCACTTCTATCTGGTCAGAATGGTGTCATTACTGGATACAACATCTCGTTACTAGAAGTTGATTCTGAAAACAGATGGATTTATTCATCCAATACAAACTCTATATCTTTGTCTTCTCTTATGCCTCATACAGAATATTCATTTGCTCTTGCATCGAGGACAATCCATGGATTTGGTCCCTTTTCTAACTTCACTGATTTTAGAACAAACCAGGAATGTATGTTATATAAAAAATGTATTATCAGTATCTTAAATAATTATGTACTTCTTCAATCCTAGCACCTTCTTCTGCACCTCGTGAAATATCTGCCCAGGCAATCTCCTCAACAAGTTTCACAATAACTTGGCTGCCACCATTGGAAGATGATGTTAATGGAATCATTACTGGTTATACTGTCTTGATATATGAAGTGGATACCAACACTACTAATATATACAATACTACATATGCAAATATCACTTTGTCATTTCTACATCCCTTTTATTCATACCAATGTTATGTTGCTGCCATCACTGTAGCTGCTGGTCCATTTAGTGATCCAGTAATTATCAAGACACTACAAACTGGTATGACACATTTGCAATAATTTTGATAACATGAAAATAATTGTGTTTTTTAGCTCCAGGTAGTTCACCTACTATTGTATCAGTAACAGCTCTCAGCGCTCACATATTGAGTGTTTTGTGGAGTGATCCTCTATCCACTGATATTAATGGAATTATTCAATCGTATTTAGTGAATGTTTCTATTACTGAAACAATGGAAACTTTTCTGTATAAGACAAACAACACTTTTCTATTGCTAAATGATGTCCATCCATACTATACATATTCTGTAATGGTAGCAGCAGTCACAATAGCACCTGGACCATTTACCTCTGAATACTCAGTTACTACTCCACAAGATGGTGAGTTAATGAAATATCATATTCTGATTAACTATTATCTATTGTTTTTCAGCTCCAAGTGGGTCCCCTCAAAATGTAATAGCTACTGTACTGAATTCAACCACCATATATTTGTCATGGGACCCTGTATTAGTTCATGAACAGAATGGAGTAATTCAATACTATATAGTCACAGTGTATGAAGTTAGTACAGATACCTCTACAGAAGTAGACGTTGTTACCACAAACATCTCAATAACTGATCTACATCCTTATTACGAGTATCAGTTCTCAGTTGCAGCATATACAGTAGGTCCAGGTCCAGATGCTCATATTAGTGCTATAACAAATCAAGATGGTAAATAATTATTTGTAGTTTGAATTTGATTGCTTTCATCTTTCTTTCTTTCATATAGTACCAAGTTCTCCACCTCAAAATGTGTCAGTTTCCTTCATTAGCTCTTCTTCAATATTTGTACAGTGGAATCCACCACCAAAAGACAAACAAAATGGTGTAATTAAATACTACTCAGTACTAATTGAAGAACTGTTTTCAAATACTACTTTTAACTATAATACCACTGGCCTCTATATCACGATAGAAGACCTACATCCTTTTTATGTGTATGAATTCAATGTTGTGGCAGTTACAATTGGAAATGGTCCTGTAGCTGCAAACACTTTCCAAATGCCTGAAGATGGTGAGATTTAGTATTTTATATTAATAAACCACATATGTATATATACAATCTTTCTTTTTCCTTGTAAAGTTCCCTCTGAGTCTCCTACTAATCTTGTTGCATCATCAATCACTTCAACCAGTGCTATTTTAGTTTGGTCTCCACCACCTCTCTCTGGTCAGAATGGTGTCATTATTGGATACAACATCTCATTACTAGAAGTTGATTCTAAAAACAGATGGAGTTATTCATCCAATACAAACTCAATATCTTTGTCTTCTCTTATGCCTCATACAGAATATTCATTTGCTCTTGCATCAAGGACAATCCATGGATTTGGTCCCTTTTCTGACTACACTGATTTTAGAACAAACCAGCAATGTATGTTGTATAAAAAATTTATTATCAGTATCTTAAATAATTATGTACTTCTTCAATCCTAGCACCTTCATCTGCACCTCGTGAAATATCTGCCCAGGCAATCTCCTCAACAAGTTTCACATTAACTTGGCTGCCACCATTGGAAGATGATGTTAATGGAATCATTACTGGTTATACTGTCTTGATATATGAAGTGGATACCAACACTACTAATATATACAATACTACATATGCAAATATCACTTTGTCATCTCTACATCCCTTTTATTCATACCAGTGTTATGTTGCTGCCATCACTGTAGCTGCTGGTCCATTTAGTGATCCAGTAATTATCAAGACACTACAAACTGGTATGACACATTTGCAATAATTTTGATAACATGAAAATAATTGTGTTTTTTAGCTCCAAGTAGTTCACCCACTACTGTGTCAGTAACAGCTTTCAGCTCTCACGTATTGAGTATTTTGTGGAGTGATCCTCTATCCACTGATATTAATGGAATTATTCAATCGTATTTAGTGAATGTTTCTATTACTGAAACAATGGAAACATTCCAGTATAAGCCAAACAACACTTTTCTATTACTAAATGATGTCCATCCATACTATACATATTCTGTAATGGTAGCAGCAGTCACAATAGCACCTGGACCATTTACCTCTGAATACTCAGTTACTACTCCACAAGATGGTGAGTTAAAGAAATATATATTCTGATTAACTATAACTATTGCTTATTGTTTTTCAGCTCCAAGTGGGTCCCCTCAAAATGTAATAGCTACTGTACTGAATTCAACCACCATATATTTGTCATGGGACCCTGTATTAGTTCATGAACAAAATGGAGTAATTCAGTACTATATAGTCACAGTATATGAAGTTAGTACAGACAATTCTACAGAAGTAGACGTTGTAACCACAAACATCTCAATAACTGATCTACATCCTTATTACGAGTATCAGTTCTCAGTTGTAGCATATACAGTAGGTCCAGGTCCAGGTGCTCATATTAGTGCTATAACAAATCAAGATGGTAAATAATTATTTGTAGTTTGAATTTGATAGCTTTCATCATTTTTTTTTCTTTTATATATATAGTACCAACTTCTCCACCTCAAAATGTGTCAGCTTCCTTCATTAGCTCTTCTTCAATAATTGTACAGTGGAGCCCACCACCAAAAGACAAACAAAATGGTGTAATTAAATACTACTCAGTACTAATGGAAGAAATGGTTTCAAATACAACTTTTAACTATAATACCACTGGCCTCTACATCACAATAGAAGACCTACATCCTTTTTATGTGTATGAGTTCAATGTTGTGGCAGTGACAATTGGAAATGGTCCTGTAGCTGCAAACACTTTCCAAATGCCTGAAGATGGTGAGATTTAGTGTTTTATATACTTATCAATAGTTATTACCTTGTATTACAGTTCCATCCGGAGTCCCACAGGATGTAGTTGTAAATCCTTTGGATCCGAGAACATTATCCATATCATGGTCCCATCCAGAGATTCACCTTCAAAATGGAATAATTAGAATTTACAGAATTATAGTAACTGATGTAGAAAGTGATTATGTGCTAGAAATATCAGTGAATGACACTAATACAGTGCTATCACAATTATCTCCATTTCACACTTATGAAATTAAAATAGCCGCATATACCATTGATATAGGTCCCTATAGCAACTTAGTGAGTATACAAATGCCAGAGTCAGGTGAGTCTCAATCTGTGTATATAGTATATATTTATTTTAAAATCTACTTTATTGCGATATAGTGCCTAGTTCATCACCAGAAGGTTTTGTTGCTGTACTAGAGAAAAACCTAACAGTATACTTGTCTTGGAAATCTCCACCTGTAAATGACTACAATGGCATACTGTTAGGATATCAAGTGACATGTACTGCACAAAATGGACGTACATTATCTCTGAATGTGACCGGTCTTGGCATAACTGTTCATGAATTGAACAGTGACACTCACTATACTTGTACTGTATGTGGTTTCACATCAGTAGGGTGTGGACCAAACGCTGTAACACATATCAGCACATATGAAGAATGTATGTTATTAATTTTATCAAAATTTGATTGCAACTTATTTTTCTTTCTTGTTTATATAGCCCTTGTGGGCCCTCCTTCTTCAGTTGTTGCTAGCACCAGTGCAACAGAAATATTATTACAATGGGAGCCTCCATTTGATCCAGAATCAACTATCCTTGGATATGGCATTATTTATCAAATGATTAGCACTTCCTCTTCAATACATGCTCCACGTCCTCCTGTCATTGTCCATGATATATTTGATACTTCATACATCATTGAATCTCTATTAGTAGCATCAGTTTACAAGATTGCAGTATTTGCAATAACAGAACAAGGTGCTGGACCAGAGAGTGAAGAATTGATAGTGGAGACTACTGAAACAGGTAATAAAACATTCATGTCAGCACACAACATTATATATAATTAAACCTTGTTACCTAGCAATCCATGCTGTTCAGAAATTGAGATGTCATGCAGCCACTTCAGAAATACTATCATGTTCATGGAAGCATCCTGAAACAGCAGATTATTATGTTACAGAATATCAACTGATATACAGACTAGCTGATGGATTTGATTATTATCCTGGTTATGGAGAAGAACTAGGAAAAGTTGTCTTTCCTCCGAATATACAACACCATAACATCAATGGTCTTCTACCATATGGAGGTTACATTGTAGAGCTGAAGAGTATACTATATCCTATAGTTGGATCAGGAGAATCTGTATATAAGACTTTTTTAGGCATTGAGGATGAAGTTGTTGGAATTTCAAGTGTTGTTAACTTTACTAAATCAGTTGGTATGATTTCATTTACAGTTTTCAGGCTTATAAAAAAAATTTTTGTATGACTTATATGAAGTAATAATCTGGCATGTATAATTTCATCTAATCTCTACTTTTATAGCCCCTGATGTTTCTGTGAAAGATTTATCTGTTAATATTCGATCTCCAACATCTGTGGAACTTTCTTGGAGACCACCAGAGAAAGCAAAATGGAAGGGCAAGATTGACTTTTATGCCATTACAGCCACAAGACACTCTCCAAGTAATGAAATTACAAAGAGGGCAGAAGATTCTCATAGTGAAACAATTCTATTCACTCCACAAACAAATAATCCTGATCCTAGTCTTGCTACTGAGCCATTACTCACTGAACAATATCTGGTTGAAGAGTTAGAAGAAAACTTTGAATACAGATTTTCTGTTAGTATTATGAACCAAGGAGGAACTGGAATGAGTTCAGAACCATTGGTACAAGTCATGCCTGAAGCAGGTATGTATAGTTAAAATCCATTGTTGGTGTAATTAGAAACTTGTTTTCCTACGCATCAGCACCTTCTGGACCACCACAAAATATTACTGTTTCAGAAGTGACTGTGACATCTATTACAATCATGTGGTTACCACCCGACCCACTTAATGCTAATGGTATCATCACAATGTATTCATTGAGGTTTACAAGAGAGGAAATACAGGAGACTACTGAGTTCTTATCACCTGCTGATCAGTTGTCATTCTCCAAATATGGTAAACTGTTTGTATTATAGATTCATGTCATTGACTGGTTTATGTAGGTCTGCATGCTTATGAAAACATCAGTGTAACAATTGCGGCAAAAACAACAGAAGGTTGGGGACCATATTCATCATCATATTCATTCTTCACTCTGGAAGAAGGTATATATATTTGATTGAAATAATTATATAGGAAGTAATTAGTAACTGTTTGTTTATATTTTTAGTACCGAGTAGTCCTGTTGCATTGAGAGCTGAGCTAATTGGTAATAATACTGTTCAATTGACTTGGGAACCTCCTGAAAGTCCAAATGGAGTGATTGATGGTTATCAAATTACTTATACTGGTCATGAACAGTCACTTGTATGCCAGTCCATAATTATAATTTTATTCTAATTTGTTTATCAAACTCTTTTTCATTAAATAGATTGTTTCGGATGGTCCATTTGTGAAGTTCATTTCTCTATCAGACAGGCAGCCAATCCTCATTATAGATCTTATTCAAGGTTACATTTATGACTTCAAGGTACGGTTTCAAGGATAACAGACAACTGCTGTTATCTGCTTGTTCATTTCAGGTTCGAGCAAGAAATGGAGCTGGCTATGGAACAAATAATAGTATTCTAGTTGCTATACCTGAAGCTGCTACAAGTAAGCGCACAGAAAGTTATTTCATGCACGTGCAACAATTTGTAATTCTCCACAGCTACAACCAGTGCTCGTAGACTTGAAGAAGAAAACTATAATACTACCATTGCTATATCTGTTCCAATTGTATCTGTAATAATTTTAGTTGTAATACTGTTCCTAGCTATAGCATGTATTGTCATAGCAGTAAGAAGACGAAACAAGCCTGAGAATGAGGAAAGGTGAGAAACTGCAAACAAGGAGATGCAACATTACTATGAAATTTTTTATTAACTTTTAGTTTCACTATATATAATACACTAAATCATGTTCCTCGACAAGAACCTCAGTTTCTGAAGGGGGATATTCCATTAAGAAATATAACAAGGTGTGTGCCATGTATATATATTATTTATAGTCTCTAAACTATGTTTCAATCTACAATCAGAACTAATTTATTTGAGGGGAATGTCTATGGAATAACAAATCCAGGATATAGAATGGAGGTATGTGTATAGCAGAAATAGCTTATAAATTAAACATGACAGTATTATCATCAGTTTATCACTCATTTAGATTTCTGATTCTGAGGAAGAAGGTAGGTTGTATTTCTGTGTGACCTAGTGGCCATTTGCATGGCAAGAAGTCACACATTAGTGCATATATTATATAGGCAGTGCAGTTATTAAGGGTAGGCTAGCGAGTCACACTTCACTATAAGAGAAGGTAGGGTCTGGTTGCGTTGGCATATATACTGCTCATTCTATATGTCATTTATCATTGTGATATTAATAATATTCATTGATTATTTTAATTCATCAATACAAGTGTTATCGCACATGATTTGGATATGGCATGTGAGTTATGGTAAGGTTTGGAATTACTGTAATGTGACTGGTCTGCAATATTTGTGTAGCAGATCTAAAGATTGAGTGATATATGTCAATGCATCCTCCTTTTAGTGAAGTTCATGGCTTGCCTGACAAAATATATTATGGGTGGAATAAGGTTTATAACCAATGTATGCACTTCATGCCACTGTACAAATTGCTTCTACATTCTTTGTATCCTTTATAATTTATACTTGATTCTTAGCTGTATTCAATCTTTATTATAGTTCACTATCAATTTAAAGGGGAAAAAACATTATTTTGTGTAATAATAGTTAGCTAATCTTCCACAGATAAATTTGTAGAAGAATCAGATTGTGAGTATACACTCAAAGAAGAGGTGATAGAAGAAGTTGAAGAAGAACTCAATGATGAGCAGCTGGAAGAAAGTGAAGATTAATAAAGGAAATTAGTTTTTTTTGTGTGATCCGTATTATGGCTTTCGTGTGCCTATTTATCTTTTTAAATATTTTCAGTTTAGTCTTTATATTGTAAACTGTAATAGAAACTCAATAGTGTATTGTGATATCTCAAGACTTATGGCTGACTCTACATTGTCTATCATATTATCTTTGTATTGTTCTAATGTATTGTTCTATGATGAGGTTTTATTCTTGTTATTATTGTTATCTTGTTCATTTGCTTGACAAATTGATTTTCTGTCAGTATAATTACACATAAGTCCACATTAAGTTCAAATAAAGTTAGTTCTAAATCACACTAAAATTGTCACTAAGGTTGCAACACATATGAAGTGTATGATAAGAGATTCTCACTCTACTTTGAATCGTGTTTCTCAAGTTCATCATGATAATTGCATTTTCTTAAAAGAAAATAGTGATACAAATATCCTAGTTTTCAACTAAGTGGCTAATATTACTTTAGAGAATCATCACTGTAATACAACAAGTAGATATTATCATGGTTGCGTATCTTGCTGTCTGTAGTACACGATGTGTATTTTTAACTCTTCCTCAAAATAAAGTATAAAGATTTGTGGTAGGGATGTACAGGATGGAACGGTTATATTGTAGATTTGTATATATAGGATGTATAATTATGATCAGTGGCCTTTTTTTAATATTAATGTTTGATGCAGAAACATCAAGGCACAATCTCAATAAGCACTGAACCAAGGAGGAAATCCCCAAAAAATGAAATATAAAGAAAAATACAAAAAATTAAAAAAACAGACTGAAAACAAAAAGGTAATTGAATAAATAGCCTTTAAGCTGAGATCTGAAAGTATAAACAGTAGATGCATGCACAACATCATATGAAAGTGAATTCCAAAGTTTAGTTGCACTATAAACAAAGGAAAATAAAAGAATTTGTTGTACCTAGGGTAATGAACAATTGCAGTTAGTATGTTTTCATTTGTATACACAAATATTTAATACCTATACACTGAGCTATGTATTATATTAATGGTTAACTGTCAAGTAACATACATACTACCTTCTATTCTTCTGTAATTATATGATGTTTGTGTGAAAGAGTTATCTGTTCATATTCAACCAACATCTGTGGAGCTGTCCTGGAGACCAACAGAGAAAGCAGAATTATGCAAGGGCACAATTGACACTTATGCCATTACAACTACAAGATATTCTCCAAGTAATTGAATTACAAAAAGGGCAGATGATTCTCATAGTGAAACAATTCTATTCACTCCACAAACAAATAATCCTGATCCTAGTCTTGCTACTGAACCATTACTCACTGAACAATATCTGGTTAAAGAGTTGGAAGAAAACTTTGAATACAGTTTTTCTGTTAGTATTATGAACCAAGGAGGAACTGGAATGAGTTTAAAACCATTGATACAAGGCATGCCTGAAGCAGGTATGTATAATTAAAATCCATTGTTGGTGTAAATAGAAACTTCTTTTCCTATGCATCAGCACCTTCTGGACCACCACAAAATATTACTGTTTCAGAAGTAACTGTGACATCTATTACAATCATGTGGTTACCACCCGACCCTCTTAATGCTAATGGTATCATCACAATGTTTTCATTGAGGTTTACAAGAGAGGAAATACAGGAGACTACTGAGTTCTTATTACCTGCTGATCAGTTGTCATTCTCCAAATATGGTAACTAGTTTATATTATAGATTCATGTTGTTGACTGGTTTATAAAACATTAGTATAACAATTGTGGCAAAAATAACACAAGGTTGGGGACCATATTCATCATCATATTCATTCATTAATAAATAATTACCCTATTATACAGCTCCTAGTAGTAATTCACCTCAATGTTTAATGCTACTACAACATCTCCCTATTCTGCTATCCTAACCTGGGAGCCACCATCATTTAATCAACAAAATGGAGTCATAACTGGTTATATCATTAGTGTATCGGTACTGGAGACAAATGAAATGTTTCTGCTTTATTCAAATACTACATATCTGATTGTGATATCACTTCATCCTGCATATACATATGAATATAAAATAGCTGCATATACAGCAGGTCTAGGTCCATTCTCAACTCCTGTAAATATTACTACAGCAGAGGAAGGTTAGCCTCTTGTATTGTATATGCATTTTTGTTCACTGATTGAATTGACTTTCACAGAATCTCCTAAGACTTTCAATGGCACTATTGTCTCTTCTTACTCCATCAGTTTCTACTGGAATCCTCCTCTCCAAGATCACCAAAATGGTGTCATTATCTCATATCAGCTAAGAGTAATGATTCTTGAAACAGGAGTCAATTTTAATTACACAACGAGTGATGTATTCTTTGAAGTTACAGGTTTGACTGCATTCACTACATATTCCTGTATAGTAGCTGCTGAAACCCGCTAGGCCCCTTTACACAAGAATATTTAATTACAACACCTGAAGATGGTAAGTGAATTATTGTTCCTAAAAGTATTTTCATATTTTTGTGTTCAGCTCCTAGCTCTCCTCCAGTCATTACAAGTGGATATTCCATTGACGCAAGTACTGTAGCCATCCAGTGGGATCCACAATGGTATAATTAGACAATATTTGGTTAATGTCTACACAGTGGAAACTGGAGCGAACCGTACAGAAGTGTTCACGAGTACAGTAGCCATAATAGGATGTCTGATTATAATACCACATCATTGTACCTAAATTTCTGTTATATGGGATTTTCCATTCTTTACTATGGAATACACTACTAGCCAATATAAATCAATATCAAAAGGAATAAATTTATTAATATAGTATTGAAACTCATGTAACCAAATGAAGGTTAAAGTAACCCATTAATTTTTACAGTGAATGCACTGTAAAAATTAATGGTTATTTAACCCTCATTTGGTTAAATGTGTTTCAATACTATAATATTATTAATAATATGCTCCTGAGACTATATCAATCAATTACTGATTTCTTTTCTTGCTAGGTGTAATGTTTACAAGTAATAATTTATTTTTTTGATATTGATTTATATTGACTGGTATATGCCGTAATAAAGAATGAAAATCCCTTACTAGTATACAGTAATTATAATTAGGTACAATGTATGTGATATCTGTGCTAGTAAAAATTCATGTACATAATATTTACCTCGAAATGAGCAAGTAACATCTATTGTTTTTTTGAATTGGAATGATAATAATATACCACAGGTTATACCTACCATGTAAGTATGAATTGGTTATCATAACAAACCAGTAGTTATACACTCTAATTGCATACTTATATACAGGCTCTTAATTGTAGATCATTTTAATAATCATAATTATAATTATTATACACAAAATAGTTTTATAATTATCACAATGCATTACACATAATTATTATTTACATATAGCTAATATATGTAGAAGATATATACTATAAGCTTACAATATGTTACCAAAAATTATAAAGCCAGATAATAACACCATCCATGCCATGGCAAAAAATTAGTCAATTTCAGTACAATAATTTGTTGAAGTACACCATTTCATAGTTGAATAACATGGCACATATTTTAATATAATAAACGTAAAGATAAATGAATAAATAAATAAATAAATAAATAAATAAATAATAAATGAAATAAATATGATACAATAGTTATAATAATAAGTATAAGGTGTTCAGACAGTCAGACGAGATTCAATTTGAATGCTATCCAATGAATCAATATTTATGTATTTCAGTGTCAAATGTGATGACTATTCTGTTTCATTAACAGCATTAATATTTCAGTGGGAGTAAGTTGTCTAGAAGACAGAGACAGTACCCAAAGTTTAGCAATTTTATAATTATTCCTTATTAAAATTAATTATTATAATGTATCTTATAATTTTATACATATAATTATATATATATATATATATATATATATATATATATATATATATATATATATATATATATATATATCCCGATACGGCGAAACATCAAAGTAAACCACAGGGATATATATAAGATATAGCACTGCGGTCAGATATAGCACCTGCCGTCGAAACAGACTACAAGAAAACAATGCTTACCTTCTCCAAAGTGCTGACAAAAAGGTAGGAGAAGCATCAGACATCAACAAAGGTTTTGTCTTTCGTGATATATATTGGTTATATCACAGCCATTCGTGCTATATCAGATTTATAAAAACCTCGCCCTCGGGCTCGGGTTTTATAAATCTGATATAGCACTCATGCTGTGATATAACCTATACATATATATATATATATATGTGGCCAGCTCTGCAAAAACCAGTCTTATGGATCAAGTTTTCAAAATTGATTTTTTGCCTTGCCTGAATAGAGCATTAAATTAGCTCTAGAATGATATTTTATACATCATGTAAAAGACAAAGCTACAGCGAGCAATAAAACCACTCTAGTCACAAATACTTCATTTGGAGAAAAACACAATTTTTTAACAATGAAAATTAATGATTAAAAATTTATTTAGCAGTGGCTAGCAAAGCACAGAGATGCCTCTAAGACTTGCTAAAGGTATTAGAAGACAGGTAAGACATTTGTGAAGCTTTTATGTAATAAAACAGTGATCACCTGAGTCTATTTTCGATCATATCTCCAAATTATATTTTGATCCATAAGACCCTGTTTTCGCTGAGCCGATCATATATATTATATATATAATATATAATTAATATAATATAGTATATAATAATTTTAAAATATTATATATAATTTATACAATGAAATATTATGATAAGCATAATAGTTATAATTACAGTAATTGAAAATTTCTTGTCTAGTTGTCCTCAACTAACATAATTATCAATACAAGAACAAACACAGTTATCCTACTAATTTTTTGCTGTGGCATGGACGGTGTTATCATCTGGCTTTACAATTTTTGGCAACATATTCTATTTGTAGAAGTGCTAATATAAGCTTATAGTAAATATGTATATCAGCTAAATAAATATGTATAATGCATTCTGATAATTATAAAACCTATTGTATTGTGTAAATAACTATGATTATAATTATTGGAAATGATTTTAAAATGATCTGCAATTAAGAGCCTGTATATAAGTATGCAATTACAGTATATAACTACTGGTATGTTATATTAACCAAATCATACTTACATGGTAGGTATAACTTGTGGTGTATTATTATCATTCCAATTCAAAAACAATAGATGTTACTTGCTCATTTCGAGGTAAATAGTATGTACATGAATTTGTACTTATCCATTGTACCTAATAATACTATAAATTACTGTTATAAGGAACTTTCCATTCTTTATGATGGCATATACTTTATATACTAGTCAATATAAATCAATATCAAAAGAAATAAATTACTACTTGTAAACATTATACCTAGCAAGAAAAAAAAATCAGTATTTATCTCAGGGGCATATTATTAATATAGAATTGAAACACACGTAACCAAATAAAGGTTAAAACAACCCATTAAATTTTACAGTGTCGGGTTTATGCAAATATTGGAAGATGTAATGTTAGCTTATAGTAGCAATATTTTCAATTAAAATACTTTTCTGCATTAGTGTCTACATTTTGTATTTGAATATTAGTAACTAATATATAGTATTTCTAACAAATGGCAAGTGTCATGTACTATTTTTATGTGACACTTGAGAGCATTTTTGTAATAAAATATAAATGGATTTGTTAATAAAAAATACTATTAATTACTATAATATTCAATTACCAGTCTAGACACTAATGCAGAAAAGTAGTTTGTACATGAAAAATGCTGCTACTATGTAAGTTAACATCTGATATAATACTGGATATCTGTTATAACTGACTTGATGATATTGGACATCCAATATACATAATGTATTATATCTCACATCTGATATATAATATATAGGTGTATCCAGAGATTGTCACTTTTAGTGGTACCAGGGGGAAGAATTCATGTATAATGTGTGCGGGAAAACATTTTGCTCATTAATTATTTATGGCGTATTAATTAACAGATAGTTGAACATAAAGCAATAGTGGGTGCATCAAAGGCCAGGTTCATAAATTCCAATACCCATGTCTATGATCTGATATTACATTGGATATTTATTTGATGATTCGACATCTGATATATTGGATGTCCAATAAAATATATTTGACATCTGAAATGATCATGGATGTCTGATTATAATATCACATCATTGTACCTAAATTACTGTTATATGGGATTTCAATTCTTTATTATGACATCATATACTACTAGTCAATTTAAATCAATATCAAAAGAAATAAATTATTACCTATAAATATTATACCCAGCAAGAGAAGGAATGAGTAATTGTCTCAGGAACATATTATTAATATAGTATTGAAGCTCATGTAACCAAATGAAGGTTAAAATAATCCATTAATTTTTACGTACAGTGAATTTCATTTATGCAAATATTAAAAGATATAATGTTAGCTTATAGTGACAGTATTTTCAATTAAAATACGTTTCTGCATTAGTGTCTACATTTTGTATTTGAATATTATAGTAGCTTCAAGTATCTTTTTATACGTGACACTTTAGAGCATATTTGTATAATGTTTTTGTAATAAACCGTTTGTTAGAAATACTATCAGTTACTATAATATTCAAATACAAGTGTAGACACTAATGCAGAAAAGTAGTTAGTGTATGAAAAATGTTGCTATACTATGTAAGCTAACATTATAGGATGGAAATGCAATATGTATTCCACTTAATTAGTCCCATGTACATACTACTGGAATTATAGAAACGTTAGCAGTATTTTCAATTAAAATACTTTTCTGCATTAGTGTCTACATTTGGTAATTGAATATTAGTAACTAATATATAGTATTTCTAACAAATGGTAAGTGTCATGTACTATTTTTATATGTGACACTTGAGAGCATTTTTGTAATAAAATATAAATGGATTTGTTACTATTAATTACTATAATACTCATATACAAGTGTAGACACTAATGCAGAAAAGTAATTTGTACATGAAAAACACTACTATATGTAAGCTAACATTATATCTTTATAAGGGATGGAAATGAATTGGTCAATATGTCTTCCACTTAATTAGTCCCATGTACACACTACAGGATTAGAAACGTTAGATTGATGCAAACACTTCAACCACAACAACCTTACAAGAAAACTTACATCTGCAAAATATGGCACTTATGATGAAATACATTATAATTATCTGTAAGAAAGAAAAATAAATTCAGTACTGATAATACCTTACTATTGTTTTTGACCTTCATTAGCATCTATACTTGAATGTCTTTCCTCTACATGTTCTAGTGGAAGTGTAAACCATTAATGACTCATTTGATCACATGAGTTTCAATGTATAATATTCTCCCTGGGGTAAAAACAATGTTGATTTGTTTGTTATCATATGTGATATGAACAAGTAGTAGTTTCTTTTGATCTTGATGTGGATTGCTCGGTATACAAATTATATACAATAATTATAATAAAGCATGGTAACAAAAGCAATACAATATATTTTAAAGTTTAAGAACTTCACATACTAATAAGATACAACCTGTGAACACAAATGTGTATACAATATACCCAATTGTGTAATATTAGTGCAGCGCTAGCTTAATATTTTCAGAAAAATACTTAGAATTTTGATAAAACATGAAGAATGGCTGTTTCATTGTAATCTTCAAAAGAAATAACTTGCAAATCAATGTTATTCAGGTTAACCTGTTATATTTGGTTGCAGTGGTATGTCTAGAGCAAGCATGTGGCCATATTTAATTGATGTGCAATCAACATGCATATGGCAGGATTGCTTGGACAGTGCTCAATGTTGTACCAACTACTACCTTAATTGTGTTTAGTTTTAATATAATGCTTCATTATAGTAATAGTCATGAAACTACATGGATGATTGATCAGCTATGTTTTGATAAAGCCATTTGTGTCCACAAGTCTTAATGAATATTAATTAAAAATCTGTAGGGACCCCTTTGGGCGGCCGCCCATGGCACTGTCAAGGTGTAAAATTTGCTACATTGCCCATTTATCAATATTTCATTAATTATATCAATATGTATTGTATTATACATTACTACTACTATTTAAATATCTATCTGCCACACCCATTTAAGTGATAAAGTTTCATAGTGCTTCCATATTTTTTGCATAAAATTTGGCGTTTATCTAACCTATTCAAGAAAGTTGAAGAAACTGAAGATGTTCTATTGTTCTGTCAATGACTAAGCTAATATTACGCAGTATTGCGCGGGCTATGTGTTCTAGGAACATCTAGTTGTAATATTATCTCAGCATATGAGTATTATTATTATAGTCAAGTATTGTCTGCAATTATTTTCTTGTCAATAATCATTCTTGTTTCCCAATCACACTTGTGGTGAGGGTTCTGCACTGCAAATGCATTCATTGTATCTGGTTTGGAAACAACAATTTACAACACATAATTTAAATTAATTCTAGAGTAACTCTTCTACTACTAAAGCAATTGTATCTGGCCTACTATAAACACTAAATTTAATTATTCTAGAGTATGTGTATATCCAGCCCACAAAAAGGTTTGACAAACACATTTAATTTATTCCAGTGTACCATTATAATTATGTCATGACCACGGCATGCACTGTATGACAAACTGAATTACAACTAACATATTGGTTATTTTAACCTTTCATTTTTGCAGTGATATAATATGACATGAAATGTTTCTGAGTGATGAAAATACTTCACTAAACTCACTTTTGCATATTTGTGATTATAAGTGATGCATGCATGAAGTCTATTTTCCAATCCACTGAAATACAATCTTGCAGTTAGAAGTGTGCATAATTTATAGTCTAAATGGAGATCAAAATGAGAAAAGTAGAAAATGTAGCAGTAAATGTGTCCTACAGGTGTTCAGACGGAGTGATCATGAAGCGAGAAAGATTCCGTATGGACTCATACAGTATAATTTAATATGCAGTCAACACAGGCTTTTGTAATCCAGATGAGTTTTTTTTTCTTAAAGAGGTTTCTAGTGTAATTACTGAGGGCGGAGGCCGGGATCTAATTGACCAATCAGGTTGCAGTATTTTAATATGCGTTAATAAGGCGCTACGTGAACAAGTATAGTTTTGAGAATTCATTCGCTTTTCTGCACCTGATGATCATTTCGCTTTGGTAACTTTTCCTATCAATTAATGATGAGATGGCAGCATTCAGTATACTTTGGATGATAATTATACTAGCCATTTGTTGTCCAGTTTTAACAGTAGACCTCACTCTTGTGCCTGAAGTAAACGGAACAGCTGTCGTGCAGGCCTGTATAGCGAAGATTTCTTTCTCTGCACTATTCTCAAGTGATGAATACCTTCTTCGTCGAATCGCATACGTGGAAACTGGTGACGGAACCGACGTCGATACTTACACTGGTACTAACAATGATGGCGGAATATGGCAACTCAGTTTGGCAAAGTATTCGTCAACAAAAGCTGTTTCTTCACAACTACTGCAGGGGATTTCGACTAGTTTCAGTATCAACTGGGCTTCCACTGTATGGTCTGATCTACGAAAACCACTCTATTCAGCTATTGCTGCAAGGCTTTATTTGGAGGTAATGTCAAACCCCATCCCTCTTTCAACTGATGTCAGCGGGCAAGGCAGCTATTGGGCTAATTACTACACCAGTTCAGGTGGAACACAGTCATACTTTGTGACTGCCATAAATGCACTTAATGAAGGTAAAGCCTATATATATATATATATATATATATATATATATATATATATATATATATATATATATATATATGCATGGACATTAATAATTTCATGATCAATTCTATATAATATATATATATATATATATATATATATATGTATAGTTATAACATGTTATAACACTCTACGAGTGCTATATCGGATTTATAATCACCGAGCACGAGGGAGAGGTGATTATAATTATATAGCACGAGTAGGCGTGTTATAATCACGAACGAAAAACCTTTGTTGACTTCTACCTTTTTGTCGGCACTTTGGAGAAGGTAAGCGTTGTTTGCTTGTAGTCTGTTTCGACGGCAGGTTTTATATCTGACCACAGGGTGCTATATCTGACTATATCTGATACATAAACCTGTGGTTTACTTTGATGTTTTTTAATTTTATTTTTTATATAATAATTTATGCAATACAGCAAAGGATACATTAATAGCTATTAGCTAATACTAGTATGTACCCGAAATAATATATATATATATATATGTATTAGTTAAAGCACCGATGCGAGTGTTGTATGGAAAATATAGAACCTTTGATGTTAGTGCTATAAATATAATTATATATATATATATATGTATATATTATAAGTATATTTCGTCGTATCGGGATATATATGTATATTATATAGTATGCTAATACGTCCTATATACAAAATATAGGACCTGAGTTTGGATGTGATATAGCCCGAGCCTACGAAGGCTATATCACATCCAAGGGCACAAAACGAGGGTCCTATATTCAGTATATAGGACCTATTAGCATACTATATACAATATATTGTATGATGGTGACATCTCCTGCATAGTGTGCAAATGGAAGGTCTATATACAATATATAGGACTCACCAAATCAAAGGGATGATGTCACCATCATACTATATATATATATATATAATTTTATATAATTATATATATATATATATATATGTGTAATACAACTCCAGACACTTTTTACTTGGTATAGCCAGCACTGTTTACTGTACATGTATACAAGAAGAGCCCGGCGTGAATTTTATATAATTATAATGCAAAAAAATCCATCACTGTAGCACGACTCTTCATTACCCCCACCGCGTAGCGTAGGCGGAAGGGTACGGTAATCATTTTGTCTGTGTGTCTGTGTGTTAGCAAATTTTCTGGAAAAATAAAACATTGACATTTCAAACGGGGTACTGGTAGACTTCAAATTATACAAGGAAAAAACTAACATAGGAATTCTTCTAAAACCTTTTGGTTCTAAAGTTATGACAACAGTTACCGTTTCATGACTTTAAGATGAAACGAGGGCAATAACGAGAGTAAATATGGACACACAAAACACAAATGATCCTGTTTCATGGCTGTTGCTAGCCAAGAAACACTTCAAACCAAAAACAATCGAGGTATGGTTGCTACTACATCACCATTGATGCAAGATCGATAGAGATCTACCTAGCTCCACCTATATACAGGTATGTGCACCTTGAAAGCGTCATGTACTAAACACGTGATGGAGGTGATTCAATACGTTTTCACACGTTGGAGACTTTAGAGGTAGACTTGAGAACTTCTTCATTGTTTTTGAAGGAAAACAGAGAATAAGATGTAAGATACATATACAAATTATACATTTCTTCCATTGATATTCTTATTTTGTCTTTTATGGATATAAAGTTATAACAGTTTTAGTGCTCATAAATGTTTTTCAAATTATTCCATGTAACAGAAGTATTGTTTGTTTCATACACAAACTTTATTATATTTTGAAAAAATTTGTGGTGCTTTGTATTACTTTGCCATGTAGGCGAGCCGCTCGTTATTACAGTTACAATGATATCACAGGTAAGTGACAAGTAGTATATAATAGGTTTTGCATGCAGACACTTCTAAATGCTCAAGAAAACCTGCACTTGTCGGATATATTATAATTTGCTGTAGCTTATACAGTAAGGACAAATGATTATTTTTTTGACCTCTGCAGTCTATGTAATAGTTAGAACACACTTTACCGTGATTACGTGTAGCACGAGGGCGGGTCAATAAAGGTTGAGTTTACATAATGCACGACCGAAGGCGAGTGCGTTATGTAAACGAGACCTTTATTGACCGCCCAAGTGCTACATTGAAACACACGATGCACTGTCAAGTGTGTTCTAAGTGATTTATTGACGATCTGGTGAACTACCACTGTTGTTGAAGCAGCAGAGGTGAGCAAAGTGTGCAATAACTATTTATTGCACGCAAAAGTGTGTTTAATGGTCAATCACGTGACGCAATATCTGCACTCTGATTGGCCACAGGTCACATGATCAGCAATAAAACCACTTATACTGTCATTTGCATCAATCTTGCAACAAAAAATGTCAAAGCGGGAATGGGTGTGGTATAACATTTAGCCAATCAATTTACTCTGATCATGTGGTGTTTGCTGTAATGTTTACTATTGTAAGTATAATTACGTCATCTCCGGTTTGAGAGCGCCGTTGCAAAATTACTGGAAACGACAGTATTTCTCCATCAAAGATAATCTTTGGCTTCATTCAGGAGCAGTAATAAACAGCCACACCCTTCTTTTGTGTCGATACTCCTATGTCGACTTCATTGCAGCTACTAGTGTTTTGTAAATAGCATTTTTGGATTTTGTGATCTCCTGAATGTATGAATCTATTTAGCGTGAGGAGGGTCTCTTCATTTGGAATGTTTACATTATGGTAAATGTAAGAATGTAGTTATAAATAAAGGAGGACTGTCAAATGCCAGTATTTGAGTTGATTTTTGTATAGCAAAAGACTATAGGTTATCAGAAGGAGGTGGGCTAACCACTTTCAAGCACTAGTGTATACTGCCTTGCACCTTCCTTGTTGTGAGTATATATTCTGTAATGTATAGTATATACCCCAGCACACAATTTCAAACAGCATCAAATTAAATACAAATAGAAATCATTGTAATTATTCTATGTAAAAACATACAATAATTTTTTATTACTTACCATGGGCGATGGACTGTAAACAACTAAACCTTGCAGTTTTCACACATTCTAAATGGACTATATAGTAAAGCTGACTCTTCTTCTCCACCCATGCATCAGCTTGAAACATAGGAGAAGGGGCTAGTACACTAGAGTGGGGTATATTTATATATGTGCTGAATCGGCAGGTTGAACTGTTCAACCTCATGTAATATACCCTATATATATAATATTGATTAAATTTCACAATAATGCAAATGCATTGCAGTGATACGTGTACAACCTCCTCTGGTTTGCAATAGAAACTTTAAAAAAATACATTTTCAGACTGAAACTCAGTCTGAAAAACATTGCAAAAGATATATATATATAATATTATATTCAAAAACCTGTAAAAATTAATTAAGAGTCACAAAGCAATCATACTAGTACTTGCAGTGATATCTTCACTGTAAAAATGAATTGGTTATTTAACAGACCATGCACAGTTACCTCAATTGCATACTTACAGGCTCTTAATTGTAGGTAATTTAAAAAATCACTTTATATTTACATAGGAACATACATGTATGGACAATTTTAATATTATATAGTAAAAAGGAATGTTGACTGCAATGATGAATGCACATACCAAATACCATATCACCAGGCTGTTATTAATTGCTTTGAATTATTATTGGTTATAGTAAAAAGTGTCTGAAGCTAACCCCTGTCTGGAGTTGCCCTTACTTCTTGATGAAGGAATGTAATTAAGATTGTATTTTGCAAGTAACATGTTTGCTAGTGCAATAAAAGTTATGATGCTCCTTTTTGTCACGTAATAGATTGTGATGTGAGTGGTCTGGATCTATTCTTTGTGATGGATGCTTCTGGTAGTGTTGGTTACTCTAATTTCCAACTGATGAAACAATTTGTTTTTGATTTTGTAGACAGTTTTGAGATTGGTCCTGACAATGTCCGAGTAGGAGTAATGTCTTATGGAAGTTCCTACACATTTCACTTCTATCTAAACACTTACACCACCAAGTCGGAAGTGCTTTCTGCAGTCAATTCACTTCCTTACAGCGGTGGAGGTACTAACACAGCATCGGCATTGAATGCTGTTCGCACAATTGGATTTACAGAATCAAATGGAGCACGGCCAGTTAGTACTGGAATACCTCGAATTGCTATTGTGATTACAGATGGTTATTCAAATAGTTATTCTAATACTGTAGCTGCAGCCAATGCTTTACACAATACAGGAATTATAGGGTTTGCAATTGGGATTTCAGGAGCAAATACAAATGAATTAAATGCTATAGCATATGAATCATCCTATGTTGCATTTATATCTAGCTTCAATTCAAATCTACTAAGTAATCTTCAAGTGACTATCAGCCAAGAAGCATGTACAGGTACCTGACAATATAGAATCATATTGTACAATGTATACATAATTTTTTAATTTAATTTTTCAGCCTCAAGAACTCTATCTATTGATGAGGCAATTTCTGACACAATTAATAAAGGTGAAACGAAGTATGTTAACTACCCTTTTGACAATAATGGAATCACTGTACAACTTGAAGTTACAAGCGGAACTGCTGTCGTGTATGCCTCAACGGTTGTCAAAACCCCGAATGAGGCACTTCATGATGTTATGTTGAAAACTAATGGATGGGAAGATGCTTATATTGATCCAGATCATCTCACAAATCCTTACTCTGCTGATACAGTGTACATAGTAATTGAAAGTAAAGATTCAGCAAGTGATATAGAATTGAGTGCTGAAACTGGGGATAGCTCAACAGGTATGTTCACGATGAATCCTCAACATGACTCAAGTACTCCTATAGATAAAAGTGTATAGCTATTTACGCACCAAACCTTGGTCCGCAATAATGTAATTTCCCATGTAGCACTTAATAGTTTAGCTCTTACATTTCAAAACAACACAAATATACAATTATTTGGGTGAAAGGCTAATAAGTGTATAGAAACTTTCAACCATATTGCAGTATATGGACACAATAGTGTTAAAACGTAGAGATATTTCGTGTTTTTACCTCCAGCTATATAATTATGATGTTCAACAAATTGCCTTCTTGTTGCCATTTTTGTCCTTTTTGCATGAATAATCACTAATATTATATACATGTATGCTTTCCATTACACAGAACATGTGACTGTAACCCAGCTTCCATCTTTAATTTCTGGATATTATGGTGCTACTGTGACTCTTATTTGCAATGCAGTTGGGAAGCCACAGCCTACAATAACCTGGTACAAAGATGATGTCATTCTCTCCTCAAATGGTGGCATTCAAGTGACTCAATCAATTGTTAACAGCACAACTATCAGCATTCTAACTATTACTTCACTGACAAACAGTAACAAAGGAATGTATAAATGTTCTGGATCAAACACTTTACCGAATGGAACAGTTACTCATTCTAGTTCATTTACACTTGAAGTGGTTGGAAGTAAGTCTATCGCATTCATTAATATCATGTGAATTTAGTTTACAGCTCGTGCAAGTCTGTTTATTCATTTTTGATGTTATTTTCCTTATTATAGTAAGTGTAGTGAACTTCACAGGGGTTGCATTAAGTTCAACAGCAATATATCTTTCATGGGATGCTCCAATGGTGTCTGGAATTGTCATATATCACTACATTGTAAAAATTTATGAAATTGAAACAAATCGTGATTGGACTTTCCATGCTGTGGAGACATATGCTAATATAATTTCCCTTCATCCACACTATACATACAACTGCAGAGTGAGGGTAATTGGAAATGCAACTTACCCATTCAATGTACCAATCATAGTTAATACTCTTGAAGCAGGTAAAAATAATGATTACATAACATTTTCTTTATTGAATTTCCAATCACTTTACATAGCACCCACATCAACACCTCAAAACCCTGCAAATATTTTTTTCAATGATTCTTCCACTTCCTTAAATCTGACCTGGTATCCACCACCAATTGAAGGACAGAATGGAATTATACAATTCTATGTCATTTTGATAACTGAAGTGGACACAAATACAACTTTTGAAACTACTTCTAATTATACATATATTTATCTTGATTTTCTACATGCCTACTATACTTATACCATCAAGATCGCTGCAGTAACAATTGAGCAAGGTCCTTTTAGCAGTGGTTTCACACTGACAATGCCAGAAGATGGTATGACCTATCTATCAAATCAACAATAAGTAATCATCACTATAATTATGTTTCTCTTTTGCTAATGTAGCTCCTACATCTCCACCATCTGAAAATTCAGCATTAGTTTTTGGACCAAATGAAATAGAACTATCATGGCTCCCTCCTCCACAGAGTGAACAGAATGGCATCATAAGAGAGTATGAGATTATCATAGTTGAGATTGAGACTGGATCTGTATTCGTTGAGATATCTCAAAATCATTCGATTATTATTAACTATCTTCACGCTAGTTATCACTACAACATCACTATCAGTGCTGTAACTATTGCTAATGGCCCCCCTTCTAATGTGATATTCATTGAAATGCCAGAAGATGGTAAATATTACATAATGTGTGTAATAATGTTCTGCACAATAACTATAATTATTCATAAATCTTACACCATCATAATATTATAGCTCCTAGTAATTCACCTCAAGTGTTTAATGCTACTACAACATCTCCCTATTCTGCTATCCTAACCTGGGAGCCACCATCATTTGATGAACAAAATGGAGTCATAACTGGTTACATCATTAGTGTATCAGTTCTGGAGACAAATGAAACTTTTCTGCTTTATTCTAACACCACATATCTGATCGTTACTTCACTTAAACCATTCAGGACATATATTTGTATAATTGCTGCTCAGACAGGTGTCGGAACAGGTCCTTTTGGTACACAGTTTGTACTGAATACTCCTGAGGATGGTATGTGTGTTTTCATTGTTTGCTTCACTTTATTGATTGTAATTTTCTTGTAGCTCCATCTGCTCCACCAGTTCCCTCTTTAACACCATCTGTAACATCCACTAGATTTTCAATTACCTGGAGTCCACCTGGTTTCAATGACCAAAATGGTGTTATTACATACTACACGATCATAATTATAGAAATTGAGACTGGTGATATCTTACAATATACTTCATACACTACTAGTCTATCTGTGATATCACTTCATCCTGCATATACATATGAATATAAAATAGCTGCATATACAGTAGGTCTAGGTCCATTCTCAACTCCTGTTAACATTACTACAGCAGAAGAAGGTTAGCCTCTTATATTGTACATGTATTTTTATTTACTCTCATTGATTTGACTTTCACAGTACCCAGTGAATCTCCTGAGCAATTTAATGGCCTTGCAATCTCTTCTTACTCCATCAGTTTCTACTGGAATCCTCCACCACCAGATCAACAAAATGGCATAATTATCTCATATCTACTGAATGTGATGATTCTTGAAACAGGAGTCAATTTTAATTACACAACGAGTGATGAATTCTTGGATGTTACGGGTTTGACTCCATTCACCATATATTCCTGTATAGTAGCTGCTGAAACCAGCATTGGACTAGGCCCTTTTACATCTGCATTTTCAATTACAACACCTGAAGATGGTAAATAAATTATAATAAATATTATCAATGAATAGTATTTTTATGCTTTTGTATTCAGCTCCTAGCTCTCCTCCAGTCATTACACTTGGATATTCCATTGACCCAAGTACTGTAGCCATACATTGGGATCCACCTTCTCCAGATTACCACAATGGTATCATTAGACAATATTGGGTCAATGTCTACACAGTGGAAACTGGAGTGAACCGTACAGAAGTGTTCACAAGTAGAGTAGCCGTAATAGGATTTCTCATTCCTTCTTTCAGTTACCATTTCTCAGTCACTGCTTTCACTGTAGCTGCTGGTCCATACAGCACAATAATCAGTATCACCATGCCTGAAGATGGTAATTGAAATGTATATGTGTGTAACTTTCAGTCAATATTTTTCAATTCTATCTTACAAACAGTTCCAAGTGGTCTACCTGAGAAAGTCAGTGGGAGCTCGACTTCCCCTTACTCTGCGTTTCTGTCATGGAATCCACCACCTCTTGACCAACAAAATGGAGATATTATTCAATATATTGTCAATGTGACTCATACAGACACATTGAACACTATGCAGTACATCACTACAGTAGCATATATCACTATAACAGGACTAGATCCATACACTACATATGTTTGTGTAGTAGCAGCAGAGACTGTAGTGGGCGTTGGACCATTCAGTCACTTGTACTTCATTCAAACAGAAGAAACAGGTAATAAACAACTAAATACTCATCAATATATAATAATTGTTATACTTTACATCCTAAATGTATATCACTGTATACAGCTCCTGGTACTCCTCCTCTTCATGCTAGTGGGATTGCTTTGAGTTCCACTAGTATTCATATAACTTGGGATCCCCCTGATCCACAAGACCATAATGGAATCATTAGGGAGTATCGTGTGAATGTGACAGAATCAGCAACTGGATATTTCTTTCAGGAGTCTACCAACCAAACTCAAATCATTGTGACTGGTTTGAAACCTTATAACATATACCGCTGCCATATTGTTGCTGTCACTGTTGAAGAAGGACCTTACACAACAATTATTAGTATTGTTACTGAAGAAGCTAGTAAGTAATTTATAAAAAGCTTAAATATATCAATTATCTGTCTTTTTAGTTCCATCGTCACCACCACAATCAGTTTCAGTTTCAGTAACGAACTCAACTGCTGTTAGCATAACATGGTCTCCTCCACCTTTAGCTGATCAGAATGGCATCATTCGTGAATACTCAGTTCTTGTATTTAGTGCTAACAATGAACAAAGTTTTTTCTTTCAGACTCTACAGAATAGTCTTAATGTTTCACTTTTGAGCCCTTACACTTTATATTATGTGAAAGTAGCAGCAGTTACTGTGGAGACAGGACCATACTCACAGACATACAATATCACTACATTACAAGATGGTATATAAATTAACAATAATTTGACAGGTTTAAAATTAATTATAATGTCATTATTTGCTCAGTTCCATCTAGTCCACCAGAGCAGCTTAATGCATCATCATTGGATCCTACATCATTACACTTACAGTGGTACCCACCAGATCCTTCTGGAACAAATGGAATTATACAATATTATAATTTGACAGTTATTGAATTAGAAACAGGTGTTTTCTCAACACTCAGTGTTATTGAAACATATATAACCATTCCAAATCTTCATCCATTCTATATTTACAAGTGCAGTGTATCAGCAGTGACTATAGGAAATGGACCATTCATCTCAGTTACTCTTAGAATGCCTGAAAGCGGTAAGCAAATGACCAAATGCATTATAATTGTATATTAACTGTTTTTGTTTACTATAGCTCCCATCTCACCTCCAACTAATGTAATATCTAATGGCATTACTTCAACTACGTTGAATATTTCTTGGAATCCATTACAACCTGAGGATAAAAATGGGATTGTTAGATCTTACATAATTAATGTCACGGTAGCTGACAATGGACTCAATTTTGAAGTTACTGCATATAGTAATAGTGCATTTCTGAATGATTTACATCCATACTACACCTATATGGTGTCAATAGCAGCATTCACTGTTGAACTAGGACCATTCTCAATTGTAACATCATACAAAACTAACGAAGATGGTAAGTTCAAGTGTTATAGTAATAACTGTAAAATTTAGTTTTGATTAAAAATATAGAAATTTCGCTATGTATAAACAATAAAACACATATAGCATGCATTCTACTGCATGTGTGTTTTTCTATGGGCGAAATTGGCTCCAAGTATTTTTGTTTCATGTTAAACTCTTAAAACACTGCAAAAGGTGGTAATTTAATAATTTAATTATTTTCTGGATCATCCCTATTAGAGAGTACTAATGTACTCTCTAATAGGGATGATCCAGAAAATAAATGCCCGTACCCATACATTTCAATTGCAAAGATTAGCTGAAATCTCGGCTAACACATACAGATAAATCTTGATAGACATATAAATGTTGATATCAAATATGTTTATCACTAACAACACCTTCTGGTCGGAAATGATATTTAAAGTAGAAAACTAGCTGTTGAGTAGCAAAACTGCAAGATCAGTGATAATACCTTTTTCACAAAAATAGATTTCTACATTTCATGTGCTATCAAATTAATCTTAGCACAAATTTACCTTAACAACAAAATAGAAGAAAGCATGTAGGGTTGTTATGTGGAAGTGGTGTTTAATGTTTTGTTAATATACCTTTCCAATCTTGTTCCTGTGCTTTTTCGGTTTTGATACTGATCCCTACAGCCTCTTTCATTTTAAAAATGCTATTTGTCATTTATGCATATATAAAAAAATTATTTATTTTATTATAATAATAACATTTTATTGTTTTATATAGTACCATCAAGCTCTCCTACTGACTTTAGTATTACAGTTGATAATTCAACTGGAGTGTTATTAGAATGGAATCCACCTCCTCTATCAGAACAAAATGGAATCATTACTGAATATAATGTTTCTTTAATAAACACTGTCACTGGAGAGCAGGTGTCCTTCTTCACTACCTCTACTCAGATAACAGTGGGAATGTTGAAGCCTTTTACAATTTATCAAAGTGCTGTAGCTGCATATACCTCAGTAGGGATGGGTCCTTTCACAACCTATTTGTATTTTGAAACTGATGAAGCTGGTTAGTATGGATTCAGCATCACACAAAACAATTGTAAACTATTCTCATAATTATTTAGCTCCTTCTTCTGCTCCTGAGGCATTATCTTTCGACAGTGACATCACTTCAACTACGTTGAGTCTTTATTGGTTACCTCCACTGTCCAACAACCACAATGGAATAATTAGAAGCTACATTGTAAAACTGACAGAAACAAATACTAATATTGTTACAATTTATAACACAACAGAAACTACAATAACCATTGGTTCCCTTCATCCTTATTACATTTATGAGTGTTCAGTTGCAGCTGTCACTATAGACATTGGACCATACAGTTCTGTGATATATGTTCAAACAGCTGAAGCTGGTAAGATAAAGTATATTTGATTTATCCTGTTTTCTATTATCTAATTTATAGCTCCTAGTGCAGCACCATCCTCACTTTCAGTGGTAAGTGTTGATTCAACCACTTTGAATGCTACCTGGAGCCCTCCACCACAAGAACTTATCAATGGAATTATAGACTATTATTATATTAGAGTAGATGTCTCTGAAGTGTCAGAGCAGTATGATTATCAAACTTCGGAAACAAGTTTACTGATAACTGAACTACATCCATATTATACATATACTGTACTTGTAGCTGCAGTTACAGTATCACCTGGTCCACTATCAATGGGATATACAGTTCAAACTCCTGCAGACTGTTAGTTCCAATAATTTTATAGATGCATCATTATTATGTCTTTATTAGCTCCCAGTGGCCCTCCACAAAATGTCTCCAGTGTTGTGATAAGCTCAACCAAGATTTATCTCTCTTGGTCTCCTCCATTGATTCATCAACAGAATGGACTCATTCAATCATATACAATCACAATATATGAAATTGATACAAATACTACCATTCAGCAACATCAGAATGTCATATATAATACCATAACACTAACAAACCTTCATCCTAATTATCAATATGTTTTGTCAGTAGCAGCTTATACAGTAGGATTGGGACCATCATCATCTGTAGCTACACAAACATTGGAAGATGGTGTGTTGAATTTTGTATTAATAAACAAAATCATTTATATATAATTATATATAGTTCCTAGTGGTCCACCCAATGATCTAACAGTGAATATCACAAGCTCAAGCTCAGTGGTACTACAATGGAATCCTCCTGACTTTCATCAACAGAACGGAGACATACAACATTATTTAATCACATTAACAACAACAGATGTTGAGAATATGCTTACTTCAACAGATACCATCCTCACAATACAGGATCTTCATCCATTCTATATTTACACATGCAGTGTTAGAGCTGTAACAATAGGATCTGGACCAGAAATAAACATAACATTCCAAATGCTTGAAGATAGTATGTATAATAAGACACAATATAAACCACATATGTATATTTATTTCTTTGTAAAGTTCCCTCTGAGGCTCCAACTAATCTTGTTGCATCATCAATCACTTCAACCAGTGCTATTTTAGTTTGGTCTCCTCCGCCTCTCTCTGGTCAGAATGGTGTCATTACTGGATACAACATCTCGTTACTAGAAGTTGATTCTGAAAACAGATGGATTTATTCATCCAATACAAACTCAATATCTTTGTCATCTCTCATGCCTCATACAGAATATTCATTTGCTCTTGCATCGAGGACAATCCATGGATTTGGTCCCTTTTCTAACTTCATTGATTTCAGAACAAGCCAACAAGGTATGTTGTATAAATGTTTACATTATCATTATCTCAAATACTAATCCATATTTTAGCACCTTCTTCTGGACCTCGTGAAATATCTGCCCAGGCAATCTCCTCAACAAGTTTCACAATAACTTGGCTGCCACCATTGGAAGATAATGTTAATGGAATCATTACTGGTTATACTGTCTTGATATATGAAGTAGATACCAACACTACAAATATATACAATACTACATATGCAAACATCACTTTGTCATCTCTACATCCCTTTTATTCATACCAGTGTTATGTTGCTGCCATCACTGTAGCTGCTGGTCCATTTAGTGATCCAGTAATTATCAAGACACTACAAACTGGTATGACACATTTGCAATAATTTTGATAACATGAAAATAATTGTGTTTTTTAGCTCCAAGTAGTTCACCCACTACTGTGTCAGTAACAGCTTTCAGCTCTCACGTATTGAGTATTTTGTGGAGTGATCCTCTATCCACTGATATTAATGGAATTATTCAATCATATTTAGTAAATGTTTCTATTGCTGAAACTATGGAAACTTTCCAGTATAAGACAAACAACACTTTTCTATTACTAAATGATGTCCATCCATACTATACATATTCTGTAATGGTAGCAGCAGTCACAATAGCACCTGGACCATTTACCTCTGAATACTCAGTTACTACTCCACAAGATGGTGAGTTAATGAACTATCATATTCTGATTAACTATTATCTATTGTTTTTCAGTTCCAAGTGGGTCCCCTCAAAATGTAATAGCTACTGTACTAAATTCAACAACCATATATTTGTCATGGGACCCTGTATTAGTTCAAGAACAAAATGGATTAATTCAGTACTATATAGTCACAGTGTATGAAGTTAGTACAGACAATTCTACAGAAGTAGACATTGTAACCACAAACATCTCAATAACTGATCTACATCCTTATTACGAGTATCAGTTCTCAGTTGCAGCATATACAGTAGGTCCAGGTCCAGATGCTCATATTAGTGCTATAACAAATCAAGATGGTAAATAATTATTTGTAGTTTGAATTTGATTGCTTTCATCTTTTTTTTCTTTCATATAGTACCAGGTTCTCCACCTCAAAATGTGTCAGTTTCCTTCATTAGCTCTTCTTCAATAATTGTACAGTGGAGCCCACCACCAAAAGACAAACAAAATGGTGTAATTAAATGCTACACAGTACTAATTGAAGAACTGTTTTCAAATACTACTTTTAACTATAATACCACCGGCCTCTACATCACGATAGAAGACTTACATTCTTTTTATGTGTATGAGTTCAATGTTGTGGCAGTGACAATTGGAGATGGTCCTATAGCTGCAGACATTTTCCAAATGCCTGAAGATGGTGAGATTTAGTGTTTTATACTTATCAATAGTTATTACCTTGTATTACAGTTCCATCAGGAGTTCCACAGGATGTAGTTACAAGTCCTTTAGATTCAAGAACTTTAACCATATCATGGAGCCATCCAGAGATTCACCTTCAAAATGGAATAATTAGAATTTACAGAATTATAGTAACTGATGTAGAAAGTGATTATGTGCTAGAAATATCAGTGAATGATACTAGTACTGTGCTATCACAATTATCTCCATTTCACACTTATGAAATTAAAATAGCCGCATATACCATTGATATAGGTCCCTATAGCAACTTAGTCAGTATACAAATGCCAGAGTCAGGTGAGTCTCAATCTATGTATATAGCATATTTTTATGTAATTTATTTTTAAAATTTACTTTATTGTGATATAGTGCCTAGTTCATCACCAGAAGGTTTTGTTGCTGTACTAGAGAAAAACCTAACAGTATACTTGTCTTGGAAATCTCCACCTGCAAGCGACTACAATGGCATACTGTTAGGATATCAAGTGACATGTACTGCACAAAATGGACATACATTATCTCTGAATGTGACCGGTCTTGGCATAACTGTTCATGAATTGAACAGTGACACTCACTATACTTGTACTGTATGTGGTTTCACATCAGTAGGGTGTGGACCAAATGCTGTAACACATATCAGCACATTTGAAGAATGTATGTTATTCATTTTCTTGAGTGTTATAAACATTTGATTGCAACTTAATTTTCTTTCTTGTTTATATAGCCCCTGTAGGCCCTCCTTCTTCAGTTGTTGCTAGCACCAGTGCAACAGAAATATTATTACAATGGGAGCCTCCATTTGATCCAGAATCGACTATTGTTGGATATGGCATTATTTATCAAATGATTAGCACTTCCTCTTCAATACATGCTCCACGTCCTCCTGTCATTGTCCGTGATATCTTTGATACTTCATACATCATTGAATCTCTATTAGTAGCATCAGTTTACAAGATTGCAGTATTTGCAATAACAGAACAAGGTGTTGGACCAGAGAGTGAAGAATTGATAGTGGAGACTACTGAAACAGGTAATATTAAAACATTCATATCAGCACACAACATTATATATAATTAAACCTTGTTACCTAGCAATCCATGCTGTTCAGAAATTGAGATGTCATGCAGCCACTTCAGAAATACTATCATGTTCATGGAAGCATCCTGAAACAGCAGATTATTATGTTACAGAATATCAACTGAAATACAGACTAATTGATGGATTTGATTATTATCCTGGTTATGGAAAACAGCTAGGAAAAGTTGACATTCCTCCGAATATACAACACTATAACATCAGTGGTCTTCTACCATATGGAGGTTACATTGTAGAGCTGAAGAGTATACTATATCCTATAGTTGGATCAGGGGAATCTGTAGATAAGAATTTTTTAGGCAGTGTTGTTAACTTTACTAAATCAGTTGGTATGATTTCATTTACAGTTTTTAGGCTTATTGAAAAACATTTTTCTATGACTTATATGAAGTAATAAAATCTGGCATGTATAATTTCATCTAATCTCTACTTTTATAGCTCCTGATGTTTCTGTGAAAGATTTATCTGTTAATGTTCAATCTCCAACATCTGTGGAACTTTCTTGGAGACCACCAGAGAAAGCAAAATGGAAGGGCAAGATTGACTTTTATGCCATTACAGCCACAAGACCCTCTCCAAGTAATGGAATTACAAGGAGGCCAGATGATTCTCATACTGAAACAATTCTATTCACTCCACAAACAAATAATCCTGATCCTAGTCTTGCTACTGAACCATTACTCACTGAACAATATCAGGTTGAAGAGTTGGAAGAAAACTTTGAATACCATTTTTCTGTTAGTATTATGAATCAAGGAGGAACTGGAGTGAGTTCAGAACCATTGGTACAAGTCATGCCTGAAGCAGGTATGTATAATTAAAATCCATTGTTGGTGTAATTAGAAACTTCTTTTCCTACGCATCAGCACCTTCTGGACCACCACAAAATATTACTGTTTCAGAAGTGACTGTGACATCTATTACAATCATATGGTTACCACCTGACCCACTCGATGCTAATGGTATCATCACAATGTTTTCATTGAGATTTACAAGAGAGGAAATACAGGAGACTACTGAGTTCTTATTACCTGCTGATCAGTTGTCACTCTCCAAATATGGTAACTAGTTTATATTATAGATTCATGTCATTGCCTGGTTTATGTAGGTCTGCATGCTTATGAAAACATCAGTGTAACAATTGCGGCAAAAACAGCAGAAGGTTGGGGACCATATTCATCATCATATTCATTCTTTACTCTGGAAGAAGGTATTTGATTGAAATAATTATATAGGAAGTAATTAGTAACTGTTTGTTTATATTTTTAGTACCGAGTAGTCCTGTTGCATTGAGAGCTGAGCTAATTGGTAATAATACTGTTCAGTTGACTTGGGAACCTCCTGAAAGTCCAAATGGAGTGATTGATGGTTATCAAATTACATATACTGGTCATGAACAATCACTTGTATGCCAGTCCATAATTATAACTAATTTGTTTATCGAACTCTTTTTCATTAAATAGATTGTTTCTGATGGTCCATTCGTGATATTTATCTCTCTATCAGACAGGCAGCCAATCCTCATTATAGATCTTATTCAAGGTTACATTTATGAATTCAAGGTAAGGTTTCAAAGATAACAGACAACTGCTGTTATATGCTAGTTCATTTCAGGTTCGAGCAAGAAATGGAGCTGGCTATGGAACAAATAATAGTATTCTAGTTGCTATACCTGAAGCTGCTACAAGTAAGCACACAGAAAGTTATTTCATGCACGTGCAACAATTTGTAATTCTCCACAGCTACAACCAGTGCTCGTAGACTTGAAGAAGAAAACTATAATACTACCATTGCTATATCTGTTCCAATTATATCTGTAATAATTTTAGTTGTAATACTGTTCCTAGCTATAGCATGTATTGTCATAGCAGTAAGAAGACGAAACAAGCCAGAGAATGAGGAAAGGTGAGAAACTGCAAACAAGGAGATGCAACATTACTATGAAATTTGTTATTAACTTTTAGTTTCACTAAATATAAAACACTAAAACATGTTCCTCGACTAAAACCTCAGTTTCTGAAGGTGGATATTCCATTAAGAAATATAACAAGGTGTGTGCCATGTATATATATATATCATTTATAGTCTCTAAACTATGTTTCAATCTACTATCAGAACTAATTTATTTGAGGGGAATGACTATGGAATAACAAATCCAGGATATAGAATGGAGGTATGTGTATAGCAGTAATAGCTTATAAATTAAACATGACATCAGTTTATCACTCATTTAGATTTCTGATTTTGAGGAAGAAGGTAGGTTGTATTTCTGTATACCTAGTGGCCATTTGTATGGCAAGAAGTCACACATTAGTGCATATATTATATAGGTATTAAAGGTAGTCTAGCGAATCACACTTTGCTATAAGAGATGGTAGGGTCTGGTTGCATTGGCATACATACCTCTCATTCTGTATGACATTTGTCATTTATCATTGTGATATTAATAGTATTCATTGATTATTTTAATTCATCAATACACACATTATTTTTATATAGCATGTGAGTTATGAGTTATGGTAAGGTTTGAAATTACTGTAATGTGACTGGTCTGCAATATTTGTGTAGCAGATCTAATGATTGAGTGATATATGTCAATGCAACATCCTCTTGGTGAAGTTCGTGGCTTGCCCGACAAAATATATTATGGGTGGAATAAGGTTTATAACCAATGTATGCACTTCATGCCACTATACAAATTGCTTCTACATTCTTTGTATCCTTTATAATTTATACTTGATTCTTAGCTGTATTCAATCTTTATTATAGTTCACTATCAATTTAAAGTGGAAAAAAACATTATTTTGTAAAATAATAGTTAGCTCATCTTCCACAGATAAATTTGTAGAAGAATCAGATTGTGAGTATACACTCAAAGAAGAGGAGATAGAGGAAGAGGAAGAAGATCTCAATGATGAGCAGCTGGAAGAAAGTGAAGATTAATAAAGGAAATAATTTTTTTGTGTCATCCGTGTTATGGCGTTTGTGTGCCTATTTATCTTTTTAAATATTTTCAGTTTAGTTTTTATTTTGTAAACTGTAATAGAGACTCACTAGTGTATTGTAATATCACAAGACTTATGGCTCACTCTACATTATCTATCATATTATCTTTGTATTGTTCTAATGTATTGTTCTAAGACGTTTTTATTCTTGTTGTTATTGTTATCTTGTTCATTTGCTTGACACATTGAGTTTCTGTCAGTATAAATAATTATATATATATATAAGTCCACATTAAGTTCAAATAAAATTAGTTCTGAATCATACTAAAAACAGACTGAAAACAATAAGATAATTACATGACTAAATATCCTTTAAGCTGAGATCTGAAAGCATAAACAGTAAAAGCATGCACAATATCATATGAAAGGTAATTCCAAAGTTTAGCTGCACTACAAACAAAGGAAAATAAAAAAAATTTGTTTTACCTAGGGTAACGAACGATTGCAGTTGGTATGATTTCATTTGTATACACAAATATTTAATATCTATGTCCTATTATATACACTGAGCTATGTATTATTAATGGTTAACCGTCAAGTAACATACATACTACCTTCTATTCTTCTGTAATTATATGATGTTTGGGTGAAAGAGTTATCTGTTCATATTCAATCCAACAACTGCAAGAACAAGATTGACTTTTATGCCATTACAACTACAAGATATTCACCAAGTAATTGAAATACAAAAGGGCAAATGATTCTCATAGTGAAACGATTCTATTCACTGATTTCACTCCACAAGCAAATAATCCTGATCCTAGTCTTGCTACTGAACCATTACTCACTGAACAATATCTGGTTGAAGAGTTGGAAGAAAACTTTTAATACAGTTTTTCTGTTAGTATTATGGACCAAGGAGGAACTGGAATGAGTTCAAAACCATTGATACAAGGCATGCCGGTATGTATAATTAAAATCCATTGTTGGTGTAATTAGAAACTTCTTTTCCTACGCATCAGCACCTTCTGGACCACCACAAAATATTACTGTTTCAGAAGTGACTGTGACATCTATTACAATCATGTGGTTACCACCCGACCCACTTGATGCTAATGGTATCATCACAATGTTTTCATTGAGGTTTGCAAGAGCTGATCAGTTGTTGTTCTCCAAAAAAAGTAGTTTATATTATAGATTCATGTCATTGACTGGTTTATGTAGGTCTGCATGCTTGTGAAAATATCAGAATAACAATTGCGGCAAAAATAGCAGAAGGTTGGGGACCATTCATTCTTCACTCTAAAAGAAGGTATATTAAAGAAGTTGTCAAACAATTAATAATTGTTGTATATTTTTAGTACCGAGTAGTCCTGTTGCATTGAGAGCTGAGCTACTTAGTGACAATACTGCTCAATTGACATGGGAACCTCCTGAGAGTCCAAACGGAGCGATTGATGGTTATCAAATTACATATACTGGTCATGAAAGATAACAAGTCATGCCTGCAACAGATATGTATAATTAAATTCATTGTAGATTGCTGATAATTAGAAACTCCTTTTTCTCTATACATCAGCACTTTCTGGACAGAAGTGACTGCGACAGTCATGTTGTTACCACCTGACCCTAATGGGACAATGTTTTCATTGAAGTTTATATACAAGAGAGGAGATATACTGGAGACTACTGAGTTCTTATTACCTGCTGATCAGTTGTCATTCTCCAAATATGGTAAATTGTTGATTCATGTCATTGACTGGTTTATGTAGGTCTGCATGTTTATGAAAGCATTAGTATAACAATTACACCAAAACAACAGAAGGTTGGGGAACGTATTCATCGTTATATTCATTCTTCCCTCTGGAAGAAGGTATATTAAAGAAGCTATGAAGTGATTAATAGTTCCTTGTTTATTTTTATATAGTACCATATAGTCCTATTGCATTGAGACCTGGTATAATACTGTTCAGTTGACTTAGAACCTCCTAAACGTCCAAATGGAGGTTTGTGGTTATCAAATTACTTATACTGGTCATGTATGCCAGTCCATAACTATAATTTCATTCTGATTTGCTAACGGTATCAAATATTTTTCCATTATATATATTGTTTCAGTTTATTTGTTTTGACTTTACAAATCTACAGATTTAAGTTCTCCTTTTTCTAGGCCTGGCCGGCCAGCAACATAAGGGGTGTGGTCAAATATGTTTATATAGTCGATTGCCACAACTTTACCTGCTCTTCTAACCAACCAGTTAGTGCCGGACTAATCAACTGAAATTGTCACTGAATGCTTGGCGAGTTAAAAGCGGCTGATGGGTTGGCAGTTGATATAAATAATTTATTGTGTTAGGAAATACTTTTACAGGATTTGATTTGATTCACATCATCACCATCACAGGATTGCTCTTTTCAGCTAGAACGGGGCCATGGTTGTCAAAAAAGTGAGACTATTCCTGGCATGCAAAGTAGAGATTTGGAGTGATTTTACATTGATAAGCTATTCTCCCATAAAGAACATTATTCATCATTCACAAATTTTGAAATACTAATGTTTTGGGTGGCATTTGTATCATAAAGTATATTCATCTAATCATTTTGTAATGTGCTTGTAATTCTGTTTACATGAATGAATATAATTAAACTTGTACTCAATTGTTAAATGTCATCACATTTTAGATTGTGAATAAGAAGACCTCCAAGAGATTGTAATTCCAATGAATAATTATATACTTGCATTACAGTAACTTACATATTTATCATGATGGATCAGAGCAGCTTAATAAGTAAATATATTATAATTATAGAGCAGCATACAGAAACATCCTGATGATGCAAATGATGTTACTAAACAATAATAATATAAAATTAATATAATTATAATTGTAGCACTGTACTGTTATGTGTTATAATTATTATAATTACATAGTAGCACTACATGGACCAAAATTTGTATACCCCTGGTACGAGTGATCAGCCAGCATCCACCAATTGCAAATCATTCATAACATTTCGATATAATCTGTCTTCTATATAATTAACAAGAAAGAACAATAATTATTTGTATGTATCGTCACTATCATGTATTCTTAGATGCTTAAGTTTAATGAAACCTATATATATATATATATATATATATATATATATATATATATATATATATATATATATATATATATATATATAGATCTATATATGTGAATTTTATAAGATCATTTATTGTCACGTTTTTAACAGATCGTTTTTTTTTCCCGTGATTCATATTTATGTATATATAGTCACATTTTTTATCTCTAGTATAGTTTGTCTCAGTGATGTTTATGGAGATGGCTGCATTCAGCATAATAGTAATTATTTTCACTATTTCATATCCCGTCAGTCTATCGGTACCGGTAGACCTCACCCTGGTGCCTGAAGCGAATGGAACATCTGTTGTACATGCCTGTATAGCAAAGATTTCTCTCCACAATCTTTTCTCGAGCGATAGACAGCTCCTACGTCGAATCGCATACGTGGAGACACGAGATGGAACTGACTCAGATACTTATGATGGTAGTAACAACGATGGTGGAATTTGGCAGCTCAGTTCAGCAAAATTTACCTCGACAAAAACTGTTTCTTCGCAACTACTTCAGGGGATTTCCACGAATTTCGGTATTAACTGGGCTTCCACCGTATGGTCTGATCTACGAAAACCACTCTATTCAGCTATTGCTGCAAGACTTTACTTGGAGGTGATATCGGCTGCCATCCCTTTTTCAACTGACATCAGTGGTCAAGGCAACTACTGGGCTAACTACTACACCAGCTCAGGTGGGGCACAGTCAGACTTTGTGACTGCTGTAAACACACTTAACGACGATGAAGGTAAGAATTTTAGCTCTCGGGCTTGTTGTATCCAATATTACAAGCTATAGAAAATTAAAATGCTAAAGCTGTTATTGCATGTCCTTATATAAATGTTGAGGTATGAGGGTTATATATATACTCAGAAGAAGCAGCAACCATGCATATCACTGTAAATTCGTTACTACTTTTGATCATTATATATATATATATATATATATTTAATTATATTATATATAATATAATACTAAATAATATATTATATATGTATAATAATAATTATATATATAGATTGTGATGTGAATGGTCTGGATCTATTCTTTGTGATGGATGCTTCTGGTAGTGTTGGTTACTCTGATTTCCAACTGATGAAACAATTTGTTTATGATATTGTAGACAGTTTTGAGATTGGTCCTGACAATGTCCGAGTAGGAGTAATGTCTTATGGAAGTTCCTACACATTTCACTTCTATCTAAACACTTACACCACCAAGTCTGAAGTGCTTTCTGCAGTCAATTCACTTCCTTACAGCGGTGGAGGTACTAACACAGCATCGGCATTGAATGCCGTTCGCACAATTGGATTTACAGAATCAAATGGAGCACGGCCAGTTAGCACTGGAATACCTCGAATTGCTATTGTGATTACAGATGGTTATTCAAATAGTTATTCAAGTACTGTAGTTGCAGCCAATGCTTTACACAATGGAGGAATTATAGGGTTTGGAATTGGGATTTCAGGAGCAAATACAAATGAATTAAATGCAATAGCTTCTGAACCATCCTATGCTGCCTTTATAAGCAACTTTGATTCAAACCTACTAAGTAATCTCCAAGTGACCATCAGTCAAGAAGCATGTGTAGGTATGTGAATTATATTTGTCAAATATAAAATTAAAATAGTTTTATTTAACTCTCAGCTTCACCAGACCTGTCTATTGATGATAAAATTTCAGACACAATTCATGACAATCAAACAAAGTATGTTAACTACCCTCTTAGTGATGATGGAATCACTGTAAAACTTCAAGTCACAAATGGGACTGCTATCGTGTATGTGTCTACTGTTATTTCAACCCCAAATGAGGCGTTTCATGATGCTATGTTGGAAACTAACGGATGGGAAGATGTTTTTATTGATCCAGATGATCTCACAAATCCTGACTCTGCTGATACAGTGTACATAGCAATTGAAAGTAAAGATTCAGCAAGTACCGTACAATTGAGTGTCGAAACTGGTGATAATTCAACAGGTATGTTCAGGATTAGGGTTGTAATAATCGTATTGCTAATGCAGAGACCACACTTATGTCTCACAGGTGGAGAAACATTGACATTTTTGGGGAGGCACAGCACTTATAATTAGTTGTAGTTAGAATATTAAGAGGGTGTGGGAGAGAGATGTGCCCACTACTGCATGCAGCGTGGAATCTGATAGGAACCATGTGATTATGGTTAGATAAAGCAACGATGTCGCTTGTAAGATACCACTTCCGGCAGTATATGACCCTTTAAATTAACTAATATTACAAATGTATGTTCACAATAAATATAATATTAATTATGGCTATACGTTGTAGCAATTCCAGTATAAAGTATATATAAATGATAGGGTGCCTCTAATACTAGGGTGCCTTGAATACTATAGATTATATATTTATATATCTATTATGTATATATATAATATATATATATATATATATATATATATTTAAAGCACTTTCACGCCTAACATCAAAGGTACCGACTGTTCTATATTTTCCATATAGCACACTTTTTTGACCACATCCTGTTCTATATTTTCCGGATGTTGTTTATAACACTAGAAAACAACGCGCTTACCTCGGGTTTAGTGCAAGAACGCTAAGTACTTCATTCTTCTTCTCTATTGTATCAATCCAAAGTACTAATACTGTACTATAAACCAGTTAAAGCACCGGTGCGAGTGTTGTATGGAAAATATAGCACGAGGGGTGGGGTCGAGAAGCTTTATGAGGCTTCGAGACCCCACCCCCAGTGCTATATTTTCCAAGACAACACGAGCGAAACCGGTGCTTTAACTAATACATATAATTATATATAATATATATATATATAATATATATATATATATATATATATAATATATATATTATATATATATAATTATATATAGATCAATTATGATATATATATATATATGCACTCCAGAACCTGTGACTGTAACCCAGTTTCAGTCCTCAATTTCTGAATATTATGGAGCTACATTAACTGTTAATTGCAATGCAGTTGGGAAGCCACAGCCCACTATAACATGGTACAAAGATGGTATCATCCTTTCCTCAACTGGTGACATTCAATTGACTCAATCAATTGTTAACAGCACAATTGTCAATACGGTTCTATACATCACTTCCTTGACAATAAGCAATGAAGGAATATACAAATGTTCTGGATCAAACACTTTGCCAAATGGAACAGTCACTCATTCCAGTTCATTCACACTTGTAGTCACAGGAAGTAAGTATTTTAATAACATATTCATTAACTTTATGAATTTTGTTAACAGTAAACAAACAACCGAGGTATGTTTCAGTTATTCATTGTTAATATTATCACCTTTGTAGCAGTTGCAGTGAACTTCACAGGGGTTGCATTAAGTTCAACAGCAATATATCTTTCGTGGGATGTTCTAATGGTGTCTGGAATTGTCATATATCACTACATTGTAGAAATTGATGAAATTGAAACAAATCGTGACTGGACTTTCCATGCTGTGGAGACATATGCTAACATAATTTCTCTTCATCCACACTATACATACAGCTGCAGAGTTAGAGTAGTTGGAAATGAAACTTACCCATTCAATGTACCAATCATAGTTAATACTCTTCAAGCAGGTAAACGTAGTGATTGTATAAGTTGAATTTGTAATCAATTTTAAATTTACTTAGCCCCTACATCAACACCTCAAAACCCTTCATATGTTCTGTTTAATGATTCTTCCACTTCCTTAAATCTGACCTGGTATCCACCACCAATTGAAGGACAGAATGGAATTATACAATTCTATGTCATTTTCATAACTGAAATGGACACAAATGCAACTTTTGAAATTACTTCTAATTATACATATATTTATCTTGATTTTCTACATGCCTACTATACTTATACTTTCAAGATAGCTGCAGTAACAATTGAGCAAGGTCCATTTAGCAGTGGGTTCACACTGACAATGCCAGAAGATGGTATGAAATATCTATAAAATCTGTTAATAACAAATCATTCGTTTGTTTTTTCATTTATTCAATATACACAGCTCCTACGTCTCCACCGTCAGCAATTTCCACAGCAGTTTCGGGACCAAATATAATAGACCTATCATGGGTTCCTCCTCCACAGAGTGAACAGAATGGCATCATAAGAGAGTATGTGATTATCATAGTTGAGATTGAGTCTGGATCTGTATTTGTTGAGATATCTCAGAATCTCTCAGTCAGTATTAACTATCTTCATGCTAGTTATCGCTACAACATCACTATCAGTGCTGTAACTATTCTTATTGGACCTCCATCAGAAGTGATCTTCATTGAAATGCCTGAAGATGGTATGTGTACATTTGTAATGTTCTGTGCAACAATTAAATTTGTTAATAAATAATTACCCTATCATACAGCTCCTAGTAATTCACCTCAAATGTTTAATGCTACTACAACATCTCCCTATTCTGCTATTCTAACCTGGGAGCCACCACCATTTGATCAACAAAATGGAGTCATAACTGGTTATATCATTAGTGTGTCAGTACTGGAGACAAATGAAACATTTCTGCTTTATTCAAATACTACATATCTGATTGTTACTGCACTCAGACCATTCAGGACATATATTTGTATAATTGCTGCTCAGACAGGTGTCGGAACAGGTCCTTTTGGTACACAGTTTGTACTGAATACTCCTGAGGATGGTATGAAATATTTTTTTATTTTTTTGCTTCGCTATCATCTTTTTCAATATTCCTGTAGCTCCGTCTGCTCCACCAGTTCCCTCTTTAACACCATCAATAACAGCTACTGGATTTTCAATCACCTGGAGTCCACCTGGTTTCAATGACCAAAATGGTGTTATTACACACTACACAATAATAATTATAGAAATTGAGACTGGTGATATCTTACAATATACTTCATATACTACTAGTCTATCTGTGATATCACTTCATCCTGCATATACATATGAATATAAAATAGCTGCATATACAGTAGGTCTAGGTCCATTCTCAACTCCTATTAACATTACTACAGCAGAGGAAGGTTAGCCTCTTATATTGTACATGCATTTTTGTTCACTGATTAAATTGACTTTCACAGTACCCAGTGAATCTCCCGAGAATTTCAATGGCACTATTGTCTCTTCTTACTCCATCAGTTTCTACTGGAATCCCCCTCCCAAAAATCACCAAAATGGCGTAATTATCTCATATCAGCTAAGAGTAATGATTCTTGAAACAGGAGTCAATTTTAATTACACAACAAGTGATGTATTCATTGAAGTTACTGGTTTGACTCCATTCACCACATATTCCTGTATAGTAGCTGCTGAAACCAGCATTGGACTAGGCCCCTTTACACAAGAATATTTAATTACAACACCTGAAGATGGTAAATGAATTATTGTTCCTAAGAGTATTTTCATATTTTTGTGTTCAGCTCCTAGCTCTCCTCCAGTCATTACAAGTGGATATTCCATTGACGCAAGTACTGTAGCCATCCAGTGGGATCCACCTTCTCCGGATTATCACAATGGTATAATCAGACAATATTGGGTCAATGTCTACACAGTGGAAACTGGAATGAATCGTACAGAAGTGTTTACGGGTAGAGTAGCCATAATAGGATTTCTCATTCCTTCTTTCAGTTACCATTTCTCAGTCACTGCTTTCACTGTAGCTGCTGGTCCATACAGCACAGTATTCAGTATCACCATGCCTGAAGATGGTAATTGAAAGTTATATATACTTTTTAACTATTGTATACTTTCATTTCTGATACAGTACCAAGTGGATTTCCTGAAGAAGTCACAGGAAACTCAACATCCCCTTATTCAATATATCTTTCATGGAATCCACCAGCTCCTAGCCAACAAAACGGAGATATTATTCAATATGTTATCAATGTGACTCATACAGAAACATTGGACACTATGCAGTACATGACTGCACTAACATATATCACTATAACAGGACTAGATCCATATACTACATATGTTTGTGTAGTAGCAGCAGAGACAACAGTGGGAGTAGGACCATTCAGTCACTTGTATTTTATTCAAACAGATGAAACAGGTGAAAATAAATAACTCCATCAATTTTAAGAATGTGAATAATGTTACATTACATTACTTGATCTAGTCTGATCAGGATTACAGTTGTTATTAATATTTGATTACTATATACAGCTCCTGGTACTCCTCCTCTTCATGCTAGTGGAATTGCTCTGAGTTCCACTAGCATTCATATAACTTGGGATCCTCCTGATCCACAAGACCATAATGGAATCATTAGGGAGTATCGTGTGAATGTAACTGAATCAGCAACTGGATATTTCTTTCAGGAGTCTACCAACCAGACTCAAATCATTGTGACTGGTTTGAAGCCTTATCACATATATCACTGCCATATTGTTGCTGTCACTGTTGAAGAAGGACCTTACACAACAACTATTAGTATTGTTACTGAAGAAGCCGGTAAGGAATAATTACTATTATATTTAAATGCACTATATCATTTATTTTTCTTTCAATTTGGCTTTAGCTCCATTGTCACCACCACAATCAGTTTTAGTTTCAGTAACAAACTCAACTACTGTTAGCATCACATGGTCTCCTCCACCTTTTGCTGATCAGAATGGCATCATTCGTGAATACTCAGTTCTTGTGTTTAGTGCTGACAATAAACAAAGCTTTTCCTTTCAGTCTCAACAGAATAGTCTTAATGTTTCACTTCTGAGCCCTTACACTTTATATTATGTGAAAGTAGCAGCAGTTACTGTGGAGACAGGACCATACTCACAGACATACAATATCACTACATTACAAGATGGTAAATTAATGTTTGACAATATTCATATAATGTCATTATTTGCTCAGTTCCATCTAGTCCACCAGAGCAGCTTAATGCATCATCATTGGATCCTACATCATTACAGTTACAGTGGTACCCACCAGATCCTTCTGGAACAAATGGAATTATACAATATTATAATTTGACAGTTATTGAATTAGAAACAGGTGTTTTCTCAACACTCAGTGTTATTGAAACATATATAACCATTCCAAATCTTCATCCATTTTATACTTACAAGTGCAGCGTATCAGCAGTGACTATAGGTAATGGACCATTCATCACAGTTACTCTTAGAATGCCTGAAAGCGGTAAGCAAGTGACCAGATACATTATAATTGTATATTAACTGTTTTTGTTTACTATAGCTCCCATCTCACCTCCAACTAATGTAATATCTAATGGCATTACTTCAACTACATTGAATATTTCTTGGAATCCATTACAACCTGAGGATGAAAATGGAATTGTTAGATCTTACATAATTAATATCACTGTAGCTGACCATGGACTCAATTTTGAAGTTACTGCATATACTAATAGTGCATTTCTGAATGATTTACATCCATACTATACCTATATGATATCAATAGCAGCATTCACTGTTGAACTAGGACCATTCTCAATTGTAACATCATACAAAACTAACGAAGATGGTAAGTTCAAGTGTTTCTGTATAATAGTAATCACTATAAAAATTTCAGTTTTAAATTTAAATTATAGAAATTCCACTGATGTATAAATAATAAAACACATAGCATGCACCCTTTGCTCCACGTGTATTTTTATGTGTGAACTTGGGGGGAACTAACAAACAATCTTGATTATATTGCATTCATTTATGTAATTTCTACCTTAATGGGCTCCGGACTCCATTCATCCTTGTTCCATAATAAAACTCTCAATGCAAAGGGTGATATTATTATTACAATAATATATGTAGTTATATTATATAATAATTATTATTTAATAATATATTTTATTGTTTTATATAGTACCATCAAGCTCTCCTACTGACTTTAGTATTACAGTTCATAATTCAACTGGAGTGTTATTAGAATGGAATCCACCTCCTCTGTCAGAACAAAATGGGATCATTACTGAATATAATGTTTCTTTAATAAACACTGTCACTGGAGAGCAGATGTCCTTCTTCACTACCTCTACTCAGATAACAGTGGGGATGTTGAAGCCTTTTACAATTTATCGATGTGCTGTAGCTGCATACACCTCAGTAGGGATGGGTCCTTTCACAACTTATTTGTACTTTGAAACTGATGAAGCTGGTTAGTATAGATTCAGTATCACACACACAAAAAATATTCTCATAATTATTTAGCTCCTTCTTCTGCTCCTGAGGCATTATCTTTCGACAGTGATGTCACTTCAACTACGTTGAGTCTTCATTGGTTACCTCCACTGTCCAACAACCACAATGGAATAATTCGAAGCTACATTGTAAAACTGACAGAAACAAATACTAATATTGTTACAACTTATAACACAACAGAAACTACAATAACTATTAGTTCCCTTCATCCTTATTACATTTATGAGTGTTCAGTTGCAGCTGTCACTATAGACACTGGACCATACAGTTCTGTGATATATGTTCAAACAGATGAAGCTGGTAAGATAAAGTATATTTGATTTATTCAGTTTTCTAATATCTAACTTGTAGCTCCTAGTGCAGCACCATCTTCACTTTCAGTGGTAAGTGTTGATTCAACCACTTTGAATGCTACCTGGAGCCCTCCACCAGAAGAACATATCAATGGAATTATAGACTATTATTCTATTAGAGTAGATGTCTCTGAAGTGTCAGAGCAGTACGATTATCAAACTTCGGAAACAAGTTTACTGATAACTGAACTACATCCATATTATACATATACTGTACTTGTAGCTGCAGTTACAGTATCACCTGGTCCACTATCAATGGGATATACAGTTCAAACTCCTGCAGATTGTTAGTTCTAAGAATTTGTTCATGTGTAATAAATATTATTATTATTTAATTTTATGTCTTTTTTTTAGCTCCCAGTGGTCCTCCACAAAATGTCTCCAGTGTTGTGATAAGCTCAACCAAGATTTATCTCTCTTGGTCTCCTCCATTGATTCATCAACAGAATGGACTCATTCAATCATATACAATCACAATATATGAAATTGATACAAATACTACCATTCAGCAACATCAGAATTTCATATATAATACCGTAACACTAACAAACCTTCATCCTAATTATCAATATGTTTTGTCAGTAGCAGCTTATACAGTAGGATTGGGACCATCATCATCTGTGACTACACAAACATTGGAAGATGGTGTGTTAAATTTTGTATTAATAAACAAAATCATTTATATATAATTATATATAGTTCCTAGTGGTCCACCCAATGATCTAACAGTGAATATCACAAGCTCAAGCTCAGTGGTACTACAATGGAATCCTCCTGACTTTCATCAACAGAACGGAGACATACAACATTATTTAATCACATTAACAACAACAGATGTTGAGAATACACTTACTTCAACAGATACCATCCTCACAATACAGGATCTTCATCCATTCTATATTTACACATTTAGTGTTAGAGCTGTAACAATAGGATCTGGACCAGAAATAAACATAACATTCCAAATGCTTGAAGATAGTATGTATAATAAGACACAATATAAACCACATATGTATATTTATTTCCTTGTAAAGTTCCCTCTGAGGCTCCAACTAATCTTGTTGCATCATCAATCACTTCAACCAGTGCTATTTTAGTTTGGTCTCCACCACCTCTCTCTGGTCAGAATGGTGTCATTACTGGATACAACATCTCGTTACTAGAAGTTGATTCTGAAAACAGATGGACTTATTCATCCAACACAAATTCATTATCTTTGTCTTCTCTCATGCCTCATACAGAATATTCATTTGCTCTTGTAGCCAGAACAATCCATGGATTTGGTCCCTTTTCTAACTTCATTGATTTTAGAACAAAGCAGAAATGTATGTTGTATAAAATTTTATTATCAGTACCTCAAATAATTATGTACTTCTTCAATTCTAGCACCTTCTTCCGCACCTCGTGAAGTATCTGCCCAGGCAATTTCTTCAACAAGTTTCACAATAACTTGGCTGCCACCATTGGAAGATGATGTTAATGGAATCATTACTGGTTATACTGTCTTGATATATGAAGTAGATACCAACACTACAAATACATACAATACTACATATGCAAATATCACTTTGTCATCTCTACATCCATATTATTCATACCAATGTTATGTTGCTGCCATTACTGTGGCTGCTGGTCCATTTAGTGATCCAGTAATTATCAAGACACTGCAAGCTGGTATGACACATTCACATTAATTTTGATGACATGAAAACAATTGTTTTTTTTTAGCTCCAAGTAGTTCACCTACTATTGTATCAGTAACAGCTTTCAGCTCTCACACATTGAGTATTTTGTGGAGTGATCCCCCATCCACTGATATTAATGGAATTATTCAATCGTATTTAGTGAATGTTTCTGTTACTGAAACTATGGAAACTTTCCAGTATACGACAAACAGCACTTTTCTACTACTAAATGATGTCCATCCATACTATACTTATTCTGTAATGATAGCAGCAGTCACAATAGCTCCTGGACCATTTACCTCTGAATACTCAGTTACTACTCCACAAGATTGTGAGTGAAAGAAAAATATATTCTGGTTAACTATAACTATTATCTATTGTTTTTCAGCTCCAAGTGGGTCCCCTCAAAATGTAATGGCTACTGTACTTAATTCAACTGCCATATATTTGTCGTGGGACCCTGTATTAGTTCATGAACAAAATGGAATAATTCAGTACTATATAGTCACAGTGTATGAAATTAGTACAGATACCTCTACAGAAGTAGACGTTGTAACCACAAACATCTCAATAACTGATCTACATCCTTATTACGAGTATCAGTTCTCAGTTGCAGCATATACAGTAGGTCCAGGTCCAGATACTCATATTAGTGCAATAACAAATCAAGATGGTAAGTAATTATTTGTAGTTTGAGTTTGATTGCTTTCATCTTTTTTTTATATAGTACCAAGTTCTCCGCCCCAAAATGTGTCAGTTTCCTTCATTAGCTCTTCTTCAATAATTGTACAGTGGAGTCCACCACCAAAAGACAAACAAAATGGTGTAATTAAGTACTACTCAGTACTAATGGAAGAACTGTTTTCAAATACTACTTTTAACTATAATACCACCGACCTCTACATCACGATAGAAGACTTACATCCTTTTTATGTGTATGAGTTCAATGTTGTGGCAGTGACAATTGGAGATGGTCCTATAGCTGCAGACATGTTCCAAATGCCTGAAGATGGTGAGATTTAGTGTTTTATACTTATCAGCAGTTATTACCTTGTATTACAGTTCCATCAGGAGTTCCACAGGATGTAGTTGCAAGTCCTTTGGATTCAAGAACTTTATCCATATCATGGAGTGCTCCAGAGATTCACCTTCATAATGGAATAATCAGAATTTACAGGATTACAGTAACAGATGTAGAAAGTGATTATGTGCTAGAAATATCAGTGAATGATACTAGTACAGTGCTATCACAATTATCTCCATTTCACACTTATGAAATTAAAATAGCCGCATATACCATTGATATAGGTCCCTATAGCAACTTAGTCAGTATACAAATGCCAGAGTCAGGTGAGTCTCAATCTGTGTATATATTTATTTTAAAAATCTACTTTATTGCGATATAGTGCCTAGTTCATCACCAGAAGGTTTTGTTGCTGTACTAGAGAAAAACCTAACAGTATACTTGTCTTGGGAATCTCCATCTGTAAGCGACTACAATGGCATACTGTTAGGATATCAAGTGACATGTACTGCCCAAAATGGACACACAATATCTCTGAATGTGACTGGTCTTGCCATAACCGTTCATGAATTGAACAGTGACACTCACTATACTTGTACTGTATGTGGTTTCACATCAGTAGGGTGTGGACCAAACGCTGTAACACATATCAGCACATATGGAGAATGTATGTTATTAATTTTCTTGAGTGTTATAAACATTTGATTGCAACTTAATTTTCTTTCTTGTTTATATAGCCCCTGTAGGCCCTCCTTCTTCAGTTGTTGCTAGCACCAGTGCAACAGAAATATTATTACAATGGGAGCCTCCATTTGATCCAGAATCAACTATCCTTGGATATGGCATTATTTATCAAATGATTAGCACTTCCTCTTCAATACATGCTCCACGTCCTCCTGTCATTGTCCGTGATATCTTTGATACTTCATACATCATTGAATCTCTATTAGTAGCATCAGTTTACAAGATTGCAGTATTTGCAATAACAGAACAAGGTGTTGGACCAGAGAGTGAAGAATTGATAGTGGAGACTACTGAAACAGGTAATATTAAAACATTCATATCAGCACACAACATTATATATAATTAAACCTTGTTACCTAGCAATCCATGCTGTTCAGAAATTGAGATGTCATGCAGCCACTTCAGAAATACTATCATGTTCATGGAAGCATCCTGAAACAGCAGATTATTATGTTACAGAATATCAACTGAAATACAGACTAATTGATGGATTTGATTATTATCCTGGTTATGGAGAAGAGCTAGGAAAAGTTGACATTCCTCCAAATATACAACACTATAACATCAGTGGTCTTCTACCATATGGAGGTTACATTGTAGAGCTGAAGAGTATACTATATCCTATAGTTGGATCAGGAGAATCTGGATATAAGAAATCTTTAGACGTTGAGGATGAAGTCATTGGAACTTCAAGTGTTGTTAACTTTACTAAATCAGTTGGTATGATTTCATTTACAGTTTTCAGGCTTATTAAAAAAACATTTTCTATGACTTATGTGAAGTATTATATCTGGCATGTATAATTTCATCTAATCTTTATTACTATAGCTCCTGATGTTTCTGTGAAAGATTTATCCGTTAATGTTCAATCTCCAACATCTGTGGAGCTTTCTTGGAGACCACCAGAGAAAGCAAAATGGAAGGGCAAGATTGACTTTTATGCCATTACAGCCACAAGACACTCTCCAAGTAATGGAATTACAAAGAGGGCAGATGATTCTCATACAGAAACAATTCTATTCACTCCACAAGCAAATAATCCTGATCCTAGTCTTGCTACTGAACCATTACTCACTGAACAATATCTGGTTGAAGAGTTGGAAGAAAACTTTGAATACAGATTTTCTGTTAGTATTATGAATCAAGGAGGAACTGGAATGAGTTCAGAACCATTGGTACAAGTCATGCCTGAAGCAGGTATGTATAATTAAAATCCATTGTTGGTGTAATTAGAAACTTCTTTTCCTATGCATCAGCACCTTCTGGACCACCACAAAATATTACTGTTTCAGAAGTGACTGTGACATCTGTTACAATCATGTGGTTACCACCTGACCCTCTTGATGCTAATGGTATCATCACAATGTTTTCATTGAGGTTTACAAGAGAGGAAATACAGGAGACTACTGAGTTCTTATTACCTGCTGATCAGTTGTCATTCTCCAAATATGGTAACTAGTTTATATTATAGATTCATGTCATTGACTGGTTTATGTAGGTCTGCATGCTTATGAAAACATCAGTGTAACAATTGCGGCAAAAACAGCAGAAGGTTGGGGACCATATTCATCATCATATTCATTCTTCACTCTGGAAGAAGGTATATTAAAGAAGTCGTCAAGCAAATAATAATTATTGTTTATTTTTAGTACCAAGTAGTCCCGTTGCATTGAGAGCTGAGTTAATTGGTGAGAATAATGTTCAATTGACATGGGAACCTCCTGAAAGTCCAAACGGAGTGATTGATGGTTATCAAATTACATATACTGGTCATGAAAGATCACTTGTATGCCAGCCCATAATTATAATTTTATTCTAATTTGTTTATAAAATTCTTTTTCATTACATAGATTGTTTCTGATGGTCCATTCGTGAAGTTCATCTCTCTATCAGACAGGCAGCCAATCCTCATTATGGATCTTGTCCAAGGTTACTTTTATGACTTCAAGGTAAGGTTCACAGAAAACAGACAACTGCTATTATCTGCTTGTTCCATTTCAGGTTCGAGCAAGAAATGGAGCTGGCTATGGTACAAATAGTAGTTTTCTACTTACTATACCTGAAGCCGCTACAAGTAAGCATGCAGACACAACCTCAAACCTATGTTCAAGTTCATTGATTTTTGATTCTTCACATGCAGCAACAACCAGTACTAGCAGACTTGAAGATGAAAGCGATAACACTATCATTATCACTATAGCTGCTCCAGTTGGTTCTGTAGTTATTTTAATTGTAATATTGTTGTTAGCTATAGCGTGTTTTGTAGCAGTTAAAAGACGAAACAAAAATAAAGAAAGGTGAGAAATTGGAAAATAAATTATGATGATGTGAATGCTAGTATTATATGGAATTACTTTTTATTGAATTAGCTTTGCTATATATGATACACCAAGATATATTCCTCGACAAGAATCTCAACTTCCTTTGGTGGAGAACCCTCCAGATATTCCATTGAGAAGTTTAATAAGGTACAATGTATATAATTGAAGGATTAAGAGTGAAATGGCTAATCCACAAAGGATAACATTATTTGAGGAGCTAATAAAATTTCAGAAGTAATTATCTATTTGGTAGCCCAATTTTAAATGTAATACAAAACTTTCCAGTGCTTCAATTTGGTTAGCACACTCACTACAGTGGTTCTGAGCTCTTCAACTTAACCACTAGATTAGAATAGACAGATTCTAGTGTTCATGAACATTGTATATTCTATTTCATACAAATAGAACAACTGATTCAGCAGTTGAAGAAAATGACTATGGATTGATAACAATCACAGAGAGTGAAATGGAGGTATGTGTACAGCAACAGTTGCATAAATAATTAATGGTGAGAATATAATTATCAGTTTATCCCTTATTTAGACTCCTGATCCAAAAGAAGAGGAAGGTAGGTTATATAGCTTTGTAATGTCATTTACTTGATTTCTATACATGTCTTCGAGTTCACAATCAAAATTGATACAACTGTGCAATTGCTAACCTTCTACAGATGGATTTCAAGAACAGTCGGAGGATGAGCAAGCATCTGATTATGAAGAGGAGGAGGAAGAAGAACCCATGAATAAGCAGTTTGAAGAAAATGAAGAGAAACAAGAGAAGGAACTTAGTTTTCTGTGATTTGCTCTCACGAATTGTGATATATAATTGTAAAGTGTTGTGTACCTATTACAAAGTATTTTATCCTTTTTTAGTATTATATTTCGGTGTAGTTTTGCCTATACATAATTATATAAGGTTTTTTGTTTTGTTTTTATACCTGCTGCATTATTATAGCATAGTACCCAAAGGGTTTTTGAAGTGTCTTTTACTTATAAAATTGAGAAAAAAGTATCCCTATCATTGCTTTGCGATGGCTGTGTATCAATTATTGCTGATGGCACTAGTGTCTACTTTTCTGTGTACTTGAAAACTGGGGCCTGAAGAAGTAATTGTAACTGCAGTCGAAAGTACTCCTTCAAGGGATGACTTCCTCAAGTCTGTACATATACACACTCATGAAGAAGGAAATTAAAATTCAGTATAATAATTTATAATAATCATAAAAATTATTAAAATAATTAACCTAAGAGTAGGGGTTTTCTCGTTCAAACATGGAGGTCGAGTTAGTTCAGTTGTCTCGTATTCCTCAAGGTCTTGTTTCTTCTTCCATCATTCATGATCCTGGAGAGAATGTTGAGGTGAATCATAATAATTAATATTTAAAAATGTCTTTCTTCCATTCCAAAGAGGAGATGTTGAGGGTTTTTAAATGCCAGAAGTTGTTCCATTAAAATAAGGGATAAAATTAAAGTCAAATTAGGGAAAGTCCAAATATTCTGTCATGTTTTGAGTTACCCTCATATCAGTATAATAATTTGTGTCTTCATGACCTGGATGTACGTGATTTTCAAACACTCAATAATAGTATTTTATTGCTGTCGTCTTGTAACTTAATATTCACTGATATTCACTATTAAACTTTGGGAACTGTGAGGGGTGGTGGAATCCCAGGGACCCCCTCTGTATGAAATCCTGCTGTTAGAGGGGAAATCACTTCAAAATTTAATAGTAAGCCACCTATCTCCTCCATCAAGCAAACCCCATGTTTCATGTATACAACCACCAAGTGAGTACAGTTATTATTAAAAGCGGTATTTCCTCTGCTGGATGGACATATATGTTTGAAAATTGCGTCCAACTGTCGATTGAATAGACACAGCCTAATTATTATTATTAATTGTAACACTGAAGTTACATAGCTATTACTTAAGTAAGTTGCCTCAAAGCAAATAATCTATTTAAGCAAGCCTAGACATTATGAAATGTGGACATTGCTCTTGATAACGTCTGTTTACATTGTGATGACTTCATAATTCAATATGTAATATATATAATGTGTAATTTAATGTCATAAGGTTAATACATATTATATTATAAAGCTTCTTATGATTTAGCTTGATCACATAAGTGTTCTATGGTTTTTTTTCGTAACTAATTTAAACTGGCTTAGCATTTCAGTGGGCGAGTAAATCTGATTAGTTGGAATAATTGTAATTGCCAAAGACCCTTCCTCCACCAGTACAGTCAGTAAAAAAAGGAGGACAATCTGGCAAGTTAGACTATAGTAGTGCATATTATGATCTATCCTCCAAAATATAGTACTGTAATTTTGCTAGTAACTATGTTTATTTTTATATTTTCTTTTCAGGCAGTATCTCCAAAATCTGGAGAGATTCTTGTATCAATATGTTCAACAGGAAGATTAATGGCATTCATATCATCATACAAAGCTCAATTTATAGCTAGTGATAGTTAGTTTCTTGATTGATACCGGGTGGAATACTGTGCCAAATAAAATTTCAAAATGTCCCACTATCTAATGTGTTTACTGTCCTTTTTTCCTTTTTGGGGGCTTTGTCAAAGGAGATTGTACATTTTGAAATAGAGTTTGTGAATCCGCTTACGTTATGTAGAACAATTTTAGTCCAGTTTGCTACAAGCAGCAAAGCTTGATCTTGCATTCTATATATATTATGCACCACACTCATTAATTGACCAAACCCACCCTGAACAACATATACACTTTGCAGTGCATATGTGACACAAACATATACATTAAACCTACTTTTAACTGCTTATTTTAGTGATTTTAGTGACTAACATAATAATCGCTAAAATTAATGCATGCTAAATCCGAGCATTTAAAAACTGATACATCTAGTAGACACAATTAATAGTAGCAGTGGTAGACAATATATATAGTTTGAATCTATGGGAAAGCAATCATGAAATATCTACGTTCCTGGTAAGAACACTACTAGTTATGGACAGAAAATGAATTATACAAACATGAATCATATGTAGCAGAATTACTTTCATGGCCTAAAAGATGATTGGTTTCAGGCATGAGAGAGAATCTTCTCAACAATGAATAAAGCAATCATGTAGATATGTTATTCTCTGTATATATAAATTATAATATTTCTTTTAGATTCTATTAATTTGAGTGAAGGGACACTTCCTCAATATGTTAACAGTTACGAAGGACTTTTACATGTTGTTAGAGAACCGTCGCTCCCAAGGTAATGGTTGAGTACTTGAAAGTAAATAATTATTATTTTGTATGGTTCAAATATAATTATATTATGTTGTTTAATTGTAGTTTCTCTTCTCTGTAGACCATCAGCTACAGCTTGTACTATTATACCTGTAACGATTGAATTAAGGTAAGTAATAACTCACTCTTAACAGTGCCGGTATACTACATTATTACATTATAATTGGTTATTGCATTGTTCTTGTAGATCTAATTGTTAATTTTATTCATAATACACTCCTCATATTCGACAAAGATAATTGTTAGACCAGTAGACCTGGTAATGAGGGTAGTTAGTATATATGATAATAATTTATTATAATTAAAATTACTAATATACCTATTATACTCATCATGTAGGATAAAAACCTATTCCATACACTACCTTTCTATTTAATAATCAAATACCTCATTTGTTTGGCCTAATATACTTACTCCTCATGCATATAATTATGATAATAACCTATTTATATTCACTAGACTGTTAGTTCCTCATATTATAATTATAATAATTACTACTATTAGACCAGACACAGTACAGACATCGAGTGTAATTATAGTAGGATTCACTGATGGATACATCAGAGGATATACAAAGGTATGTTAAAGTATTTGTCTCCTAGTTAGTTCCAATAATGTTATCATTATCCTGTAGTAGTAATATTGTAATAGCTAAATGTATTAATAAATGTTTTTGATAAAAATGATAGAATATGTAAGGATGTCAAAACCCGCAAATACAAGGTCGGGATAGTACTAACTTGGGATTTTACTGGAGGATCTTTTGTGACCTTTAACTAATAATATACAGTTTTGGTGATTAACATCACAGGTGTTCAATTACACATGGACTACTTTATGATTAGAGACTGATGTAATTAAGGTCACTGAAGGTGTCCTACATCAACAAACTGAATTCATAGCTAAGTGTCATAATATTATATTAATGACTCATATTTATATTGGTACCAAATTGTACAGAAATTAAATTAAGAATGTGCTAAGCCTAACATTACTTTCTATTCAAAATTTCATGTGGCTAATCCTGCTTAAACTGAATATGAAATTGTACCATTAGAATTGTAAAGAGGTGTATAATATTCGTTATAGGAATGTAGTTGTTAATGTTTATGAAACCCAGTAAAGATGGGTAACATTTTAATGTGGTTAACATTTCCCATGATAGCCATATCGTCACAAAAATAATGGATTATAAATTCATGTTTTCAGTACTATCACATTTAAATCAGTTCTTCAGCACTACCTACTTGACAAATAAAACTTATGGATCAATTTGATTGTGCACACACGGTAAGGAGGCAAAAGCTACTGGACATTTATTTTTTACTTTTAAGGTAATCATAGATGGGTCTCCAAATGCCTTCTAAATTCTTTCATAAGGAAGTAAAAAAAAACAGATTAGACTACCAAACAGACAATGAAAAGGTTTGTTGTTACTCCCAGGAGAGGAAATTGCACCAGACATAGCAATTTCTCTACATACTGTAGGTACACAATTATTGTGATATCAGCACAAGACAATAATCGTGCAGTGATTTTCATACTTGCCCATCCCTAAAACCCAGCATGGTCTACATCTATAAGGACCAATAGAGTATTTGATAGCCTTATTAAAAGCATTGCTTCTTTTTATATTATCTGTATCATTTCTTTCTTTGATTATGCTTCTCTTTCGTACGTATATTACCAACTCTTCTCTCAATTTATAATTACAGACCGGAAAAACTGTTCTTGTTCAACAGCTTCATTCTGATGCAGTTGTGAAGCTAGTAGTGATGTCTCAAGCCCCATCATATGGTCAAAGCTCTTATATACAACCTGTAAGACATGTAGTCTAGTATACTAATGATTATTCATGTTCACCTTGACCTCAGAAAAATGTTCATATTTTTAGTTTGGAATGACCAAAAATCTTTATATATACTTGCACCATTTTCATATAATTATCCTTCCTATTCTTTTTTGTGTGTATCAAATTTCAATCCATAGCTTCATTAATGAGTTACTGTATAATCTTGTGACATTAAACTATACACTATAGTACATATCAAGTCATCATATCCTAATTTTGAGGTCATCATGAATACAAACAGACTTTAATCATTCTAATAAATATGAATATCAACTTAGCTACATGATTGTATACTGTAGTGTAGTACTTATTTGTGTGCTGTGTTGATCGACAGTTTGTACAAATGTTGATGAGAAGTGTGTGGTAAGCTGTCACATCATCACATGTATCACTAATATGTAAATGAAGCTGTAATGGATGAAATAAATTGTGGAGATCAGTTGTCAGAATCCTTAAACAATTTTAATTACCATATTTTGCATGTTTCAGCATTTAGCTACTTCACTTTGTTGATAATAACAATAATTATATATGTATTTGTGACCCACTCTCGAATAAGGTGGCTATCTCATTTTGAAATTTTCAACTAATTGTTTATGTTTTGATGCTCACTTGGTCATGTGACCAACTAAATTCAGTATCTAGGAAGACTTATAACCACTCTACCTGGATACCAAATTATAGAAGAGAGGTAACCACCCCTCCACTGAGTAGGTCATATTGCTTTTGGTCTAAATCCCTTAGATTATATATATTAACCTTTTTTTGTCATTGACCTCTCACAGTGTAACCTTGCTGTTCTATTAAAGGGAAGTATTGTTTGTATTGTGGATGGTTTAAGTCTGACTGAAGTGATAAAGCATAATGTCTTGAGAAATAGCGAAGGTTCATACATCTATCTATCCATCAGTATCTCTATCTACATCTATAAGATGTTGTAATTGATTTTGAAATTTCTAATTTATGCATAATAATTTATTTTTCTTTCTTCAGATGATTTTGATCTATCATCAGAGACAGTTGTGGCTGTTAGTTATAAGAAGTTCCATATTCAGGAACAGACTACAACGCAGGATGTTGCACTGATTGGTAAATCACAAAACATCTAATACATCACACAAAACAAGATATATGGATAAAGTGTCCCTATAATTGCTTCATTGTGTACGTCATCATTCAGTAATCATGGCTGACTTTCTCATGTCTGAAACACATCACACTGTTTCAATTATCCACTTTTAAAACGTTCTTGTAGAACTTTAGGAATGTATTTAACCTAGAACAGTGATTAGTTCTAGTTTCTATGTGAGCTGCAAACAGCATTTGTAGAGCTCAAATTCACATTCCACTATGCACCATGCCTATTAATTGACTGAGTTCCACATATACAATATGTATGTGACACAAACACACACACACACATACATATGTATATATGTATACTTCAAATCCATATGTGGGAAAGCAATCATAGGGATGCCATAAAAGGTTGCAGTTTTTTCATGCATTATAGCTCAACTGATTAGGTTGCCATAGCAACCCGATTACTAGTTATCTATTTGGGATACTACCTCAGACTCTTATAATTCTGTATAAATTAGATTACACATTATAACAAGATATATAACTATGTATCCCTATGATGGTTGCTTTGTGGCATCAAGAATATTCTCTCTGAGACTCAACAACCCTTTGTGGTTGTTACTGACCTTTATTAAAACATAATAATTCTGAAATTAACATTTCAGTCTGTAGGCCTCCTTCAGCTGATACCTACGGTGTGCATGTACATAGTTTACATTTTTCTGACTTTTGTTTTAGCTATTTTTGTATAACCTCTGTAGCTCATTGTGGGTGTTCATTGCATGTGACATTCATTATTGATCAAGCCCCCAGAATTACGTAACTACATATGCGATGCATATATGATACAAGTGTATTAAACGTCATGGAAAGTTATCATGGGGATGACATGAAACCTTTAACTTCACTATAACTAACACACCCTTCATTCATTGTGTGGTAATAAAATATAAGTTATATTTAATTTAGAAATTAATCTTGTTATTATGGTACATAACTTTCAGCATTCTCGTCCCATTTTATTTAAATTCTCTTCATTTTATTACATTCAGGTCAGTCAACATTGTCTGCATTTGATTATCTGAGAGAAGCTAGTGTATTAGGAGGTTATGATACAGTGATAAGATCAGGCCCCTCCCCCGAAGCAAGACTAATTACTGTTGGGGAACAACCAATGGTTGCATTATATCGCATTACTAAGGTAACAAATAAATACGTATCTCTGTGGTTTAATTTTAGTTAAACTTGATAAGTTGATATAGAATGGCCGAGACTAATGGTGGCCTAATCCCTCATGAATAGATCAAAAATATTTATTACATGTATTTTAGAAGCATTTGTTTTTAAAAGATGTTTCATTGTGTCATTGAAACCCATGTTGGATACTGGAAATGTACTAAGGAATGTTTTTTGGAATTAGATCAATATATTTCCTGATTGTATACTCAATGCACTTGATGTAATGTGGACATTATTGACTTACACTACTGATACTGCATAATGTAGGGTAAGGCATAAATACGTCCCGTAGGGCCATCCCTATAATTGCTTTCCACAGGGTTGAATCTATATATATATATATATATATATATATATATATGTTTGTGTCACTTGCGTGACTATGTGTTGTATATGTAGTTAAGGAAGTTGCGTCATTCCCGGGGGCTCGGTCAATTAATGGGCGTGGCGCGTAAAAGAATGCGCATTTGAGCTAGACCAGCCAGGAAGCTACAGAAAGGATGTAAAACTGCTAATAACTGTTGTATATAGCAGAGAAACAGTATAAATATTATGCAAGAATCTTTAACAAGTAAGTATGATAAGTTGTTGAGTTTCAGACACGAGGAAGTCATCATTTAGAACCTTGAAGGAGTACTTCAGTCAGTTCATCAAAGATCTGTGTATTTAGACTGCAATCAGGCTTACACTTACTTCTTCAGGCTCCTGCTTTCGAGTACACAGAAAGGTAGAGACACTAGTGCCATCAGCAATGCTTAATACATAGTCATCACAAAGCAAATATAGGGATGTTTTTTCTCTATATACACTTGTTACACATCTATTATTGCAATGCTTTTTGTAGAAATGATTTTGTTTTTAGTTTAATAGTACAATTGATACATTATCTTTATATAGTATCTTTGTAATATTATAAGCTATTTGCACACTTTTTATCTCTCAGGATGCTGGTACACTTAACATGTCAGAAGTAGTACATGCTGTAGCTTCACGTATGACTAGTGCAGTTATGGGTAAACTATCTGCAGCTGGTGGATGGTTTGGTTGGGGAAGTGGAAAGAATGTGTCACAAACTCCTACCAAGGCAAAAACTCCTGAAGAAAAGCAGAAACCAACAATGAATTTACCAATGAGGTTAGATTACAAGAGACCAAATTATTGGGATATATACCAAACACTAACTGGATAATTTGTAAAGCAACACTCAAAATAGTTTTTGAAAGTATCTAGCAGAAGCATCTGGACAAACAATATTAGAACAGTAAATTGTGAATTTTGTCCAGAAAACCAGCACTGAGTAATGGCTTATGAGATATACATGTAGAAGTAACCCACTAGGCCATGACTACTCTTGACTAATAATTAACCTTGCTGTGAGGTTACTGTTCTGTATTATTCTTATAAATAATGAGACAAAAAGCCAAAATATCCGGAAAGTGGTTAATTGCTGGACATTATTTTAAGCACTGTAAAGTCATTAGTGCCAACAAGATTCCAGATCACACTTTGAAAGCTTTGATTTTGCTTCTGGGGCCTAATAAGGCTTGTAGTTGCGGATGTTGTTTCTAAATACCAGTCATAATAGCTAATATTCAGTATTATACTTTGGGACTTCTGGAGTGGGGGAACTTGCTATGGATGTGGGAATCCCTGGGTGCCCCTCCCCACCTGTGTACAAACCCTTATTTCCATAGTATTCCTGATAACTCCATCACCTCATTACTATTAAAGTTCATCCCCTCACATATAAATGGTGACTTGTATCACCATATAACATAATGATTCTCTTTACTCAGTACTAATATACCGGATCCAAGACGTCAGATTTATAGTGTAGTTGTATCTCCTATTGGAAACCTTGCTGCATTAGTGGATGAATTTGGAAGAGTTATGCTGTTAGACACTGGAAATCTTGTGATCAGAAGAATTTGGAAAGGTAAACACTATATTTATAGTTGTTCATGAACATTAAACATTCCTCTTTAGTATTCACATGTTTAATATTATAATAATTGTGACTGTGGATGCAATAATTAGTCATTTGTCAAATAAGAATTTTGTCAAAACACATATATTTAAATGCTCATCATTCAGCGATTGTGTACAGCTAACCAATGATATCTGGTATCCATGAAGAGCTCTATCTAAATTCCAAATTTGGTTAGTTTCCTGTACAGAATGGCTCAGTAATGATCATTTAAAGATAAGAGTTTCATAAAATTATTATTTGACAAATGACTGATTTATGTATTTATGTATTTTTGACCCTCCCCCTCGGGAGGGTTACAGTAAATAGTTTGGAAAACTTTCTGTTTGTGTGTCTGTGTGTCCTACTCCGCTCTACCGCAAAAACTGGACGTTCCTGGACTTCCACACTTGGCATGTATATACTCCTCCGAAGTGGCAAGAACGAGCACTCACTAATATTTTCTCCACTATACTACAAGCTATCAAAAAGGGCAAGAAAAGGGCGAGAAAGCTGCTAGGTGTGGCTTCTTTCAGTCTTCCAGACTCTTCCTGCATCTAACGAAGCAAGAGTTTTACATCACTGGCTGTCTTAACGACTCCAAAGCAAGTTAGAAGCTTTGAACATGTATACTTTGAAAGTTATGAAGCTGACAAAGGGTAAGAAAGGCACTAGGTGTGGCTTCGTTCAGTCTTCCAGACTCTTCCTGCATCTAACGAAGCAAGAGTTTACATCACTGGCTGTCTAAACGACTCCTCTTTCCAACAAAGCAAGTTAGAAGGTTTGAATATGTAACATAAAGATTTGTTGCAAAACAATATAATCACTATTTCATAGAAACAATTGTTGCAAAAGATTTTCATTATTTCGTACAATTGTTGCAAAATAATTATAATACAAATAAATATAATAGTGAAAATCAAACTTGAATTTTTTCCTCCAAAAACATAACCAGATATCTTATAAATGAAGTAATAAATACTTATATAATGTTCACAACTAAAATGTTAATGTACACCACCCAAACAGTTATAATTACTATTGTAAATGTTTTGGTTATATAATAGTATATATATCCACTACATAGCTACAAACTATATATTATAATTATGTTCATTTATATGAGTCTTTGAACTTCTGAATTATAATTATAGCAACTGGGGAGGGTCATGCAACATTCAGTTGCTCTATATTTATATTCAGGTTATAGAGATGCTCAGTGTGGTTGGCTAGCAGTATCTGATCCATCAGAAATTAGCAGAAGAGCTCAATGTCTCTCTATATATGCATCAAGAAGAGGAATTTTAGAGGTAATGTATAATCACATACACACACACACACACACACACACACACACACACACACACACACACACACACACACACACACACACACACACACAAACAAATTATTATAACAAAACTAATGTTTTTATCATTCCTCTTTTTCTCCCTAGTTTTGGCCTGTACAAGCAGGTGACAGAGTAGCTGCATTTCAAGTTGGTAAAGGTTGCAGACTCTTATATTCCACTCAGTGTATGTTTGGTACTGAAGATTTGCTTAGAGAACTCGGTTCACATACAAAAGGAGTTGGAGATAGAGCCTTACTGTTGAGTGCTGATGGGAGATTACTAACATTCAGTGTACCATTTCCAGCATTAATCAAGTAAGCAACACAAGGTGTTAACTACTTGGAAACAAGATGGAGGGAAAGTATCCCTATGATTGGCTGTGGTGACCATATGAGGATGACTTTCTCGTGTCTGAAACCAACAATCTATTATACATGTATATAGGGATTTATGGTTCACCATCTGATGAACTTTTTATTAATGAAGCTAACTTCTACTGTGTTCATAGGGCTAAAAAACAAGTGTATATAGAGAAAAAAAGTATCCCTATGATTGCTTTATGGTGTCCAGCATTCAGTAATCATGGCTGACTTTATCATGACTGAAACACAACACCCTATTATAGTTATTATTTTGATTATCTACTCTCCTTACCTTTCAAAGGACCTTGTAGAACTTTAGGAATATATTTCAGGCAGAATAGCTAGCTATTAGTTCCAGTTTCTATGTAAGCTACTTGGGTCTGTATGCTTTCTTTCTGCTGAATTCGAGCACGCGTTCTATTACGCGCCACGCCCATTAATTGACCGAGCCCCCGGGATCCAGGAATGACGAAACTTCCTTAACTACGTATACAACACGTACTCGCGAAGTGGACACAAGAAAAAAAAAATATATATATATATATAGTTCAAACCCGTGGGAAAACAATCATAGGGATGGCCCTACGGGCCATAAAAACAGCTCTTCAAAAGTGTATACCAAAACCAATCATAGGGATGAATTAATTAAAACATGAATCTATTTAATGATCACTGTACATGTGATTCTATGATGATCAGTTGTGTTACATATAACTAATTATTGTACTCCATCACTTTTATAGACGTAGCAGTCCAAGGTCACATGATTCTCACATGATTCTCAAGCTTGATCAAGCAATATGTTCAGGTGAGAAAGCTAATACTGTAACAGTCGCATGTGCAGGTGAGAAAGCTAATACTGTAACAGTCGCATGTGTTTGTTTGTTAATTGTTTCTATGCCTTTTACTAGCATGCTAGGCACATGAATTTTCATGTAATACAAAAACTGCACATGAGCTAATTAAATGTAGCGATTGTGACCGAAGTTTCAAAAGGGATCTTTCCAGCAAATTGATTTTGATCAAATGCTTACCTTAATTAAATACTCACTATTCCACCATTTTATATATAAAATTTCATGGACTTCCTGTATAAAATGTTGGAACAGCGAGAAATTAAAGGATAAAAATATTTTGCAGGAAAATTCCCTTTTTGCAAAATCATAGCTGGAGCTCAACTGATAATACAATGTATATATTTATTAATCAGGTGATGAGACTCTTGTAGAAGAAGTTGCTTTATCTGTCAAGTCTTCTCAAACATTACAAGAGGTACATGAACACTAACTAACACTTATAACTATACTACTAGGTACATTAATTGAGTTCATATAAAACTATGTTTTCGACATAATTATTATATATCATTAATCTTATTTGTGTTCTGTTTATATTGTGTAACAAGATTTTTACATTATTTTGCTTATCATTTTTTTATATCCAAACTCCGTATGTACTTATAAACTTATAAAATGTGTTATTAATATTGATACCTGCTACTGAGGGATGGTCAATATTTTGATTATCATGATGTGCTCCTGTTATAATCATATGCCATATTCTTGTCATTGAATTATTGTGCCATAAATTCATGTTTTCAGTACTATCACATCTAAATCAGGTTTTTTAACACTGCTTACTTGGCATATAAATGGTATCAATTTGATTGTTGGACGAAATCTACATAAGTATTCAATAATCATGCAATTATCACCACAGACAATAGTTGTAAACCAGTTTGGGAAAACCACACTTGTGGCGCATAGTAATTTTGAAAAAACGCTTACCTTCAAACACTTGCTATTCAACCATTTTGGACAGGAAGCCAATGAATTGTGGTTCCAGGAAGACTTGTTAATGTTCCTCTTAGGTTCATCAACTTTGTATATAAAATGGCTGAATAGTGAGTGTTAAAAGGTAAGAGTTTCTTATGCACCATAAGTGTGGTTTTCCCAAATTGGTTGAATCATATTTTCATAATTACCTATCCTTAATGCTAATAAGTAATGAATTATTTCATGTTATTATGCTATACCTTTAGAGGCGAAAAGTATCAATTTGATTGTTGAACGAAATATAAATAAGTATCCAATAATTGTGCAATTATCACCACAAACAATAATTTTTCCTGGATTCCAAATATTTAGATTTTCAGAATTTAAAATGTTATATTTGGTAGAAGATATATCAGACAACATTTAAAATATTTTTTGATGTGTATGTTGCAAGCACACACACACACACTACTATTATTGATAAAGCCAGTTATGTTATCATTATCACTGTGCACCATACCTTCTATTAAATGTATGCATACATTTAATAAATGAGTGTTTAAATATCATATTTTAATGTACATGTGCTGTTATAACTATTATTATCATTGCAAATGCTAAATTCTAGTCAATAGGACTGTAAAATACTAGTAGTCACTGCGAATCAAACACAGGGCCACTCGACCTTCAGTCTTATTAATCAGAATTTATCATTTATTTATGTTAGGTGAGATTGGCAAAGCATTACTATCATCATGTATCAATAGTTTATATTAACAAGGTTCTACCTAGAGACTTTTGTTTGGGGGGAGCAACCCACACTCCCCCAGTACATAGCACTCTGACAAATATGTTTTTTGCATATACATGTACATGTACATGGATGTTTTACTGTTTTCATTGAATACTTTAAACTATAAACAAGTGCTTTCATGGATTGCTATATCACTTACACATATATACACACCATTAGATTATAAAAGTTGTAATTGATGGTTATTCCAATTCTGGATCGAATATATCAAAAGAGGTTGTCAGGAAAATATTGAATATCTCTGTGTATAGAACTATATCTGATGATAATTGTAAGTATAGAGTTACTATTTTCATATTAGTCTTTTAATATTGTACAGTTAATCTAATCAATAGTCACCTATTTATTACATAAAGGCATGATCCATCATACATTGATAATAAATATATACATGTATATACATGTACCTCCTAGTTAATGAACTCAAAACTAAATTATGTTCTAGACACAGTTCCAATGAAGTTGCATAATCATTTTAAGAGTTTGAGGTGCTTGTCTCAGTTCTATTTTAATATTGAAGAATGTAACACAACTAATGAAAGAGGAGCAAACATTGTTGAATCTACTGAAACATTAACCAAGGTTAATTATATATATACCTCTCTGTGTATGTATATCCCATCTTTCCACATTTACAATGTAGTGCGAGTTTTCATCCAGAATTTTTTATCTATCTATCTATCTATCTATCTATCTATCTATCTATCTATCTATCTATCTGTCTATCGCATCTATATACATGTGTATTTCTCTATTTATGTCGCTATCAACCTCTATCTATCAGCATGTCCATTCATCTGAATTAGCAGTAATTATGGTGGTAAACTCATAAAATTAATAGTTATCATTATTAACAAATGGACACTTGTATGATCATATTATATTGTATTGTTCTTTTCATTTGTTCATAACCTCAGACTCTGGAGCAATGCTGTGGCTTGGCATCATTTCCTGCTAAACATATCACTTCATTGATCAACCCGTATTTCCAGTCGTATGAACCTGTTAAACGTGTTAGACAGCAAGTGCACCTGTGTGATTTCATTAAGTGTTTTAGTACATTAGATGATGTAGTTGATTGCTTGCTACCTCAAATGAAGGCTATAGATTATACAAAAAATATTTCAGCTACAGAAAGTGTATCGTTGAAAATGGATTTAGCAGAATCAACACTAAAAGACTTGGCTGAGTTCATATTCATGGTTAGTGAATTATAGATAGAAAAGAGAATAATAATGATTGTAAAGTGGAGAAGTTCAACTACATTGTAAGTGTGGATACATGAAGAGAGTAGAAGGGTCTTATAAGGTACTCAATTTCTTCATCATTCAGTATATTAATGAGAATTGACTTTGCTTTTAGCACGTACCTATAGTATATACCTAATGGTGCTAATGTAATGTTATGATGTATAATAAATAATGCTATGAAATAGATTTCCGCTCTACGATTCCAATAAATTAAATAGATGATTTGTTAATAAAGTCCCAATTCCATTTCACAATATCTTTTGATGACCCATGTGTGCTTGAGGATTATTAAAGCCTGACCATTTATAATAGGTTTATACTTGTAATTATAATTTGACTTTCATAATATTTTATTCTATTTTTTGTACAGCAATTGTTAACATTTCCAAGTTCTAGTCAAGACATACAAATGATATTTGAAGATTCTTGTATCTCACCTTCTAATTTATTAGTGAGTTAATATCACCTCTCCTATTAATATTAGTTATAATTATTTGTTAACAATTCTTTAGATGCTTTTGCTGAAGGTGTGGCTAAATGGAAGTATTTCTGAATCTAATCCTATTCTATTAGTGCAAGCACTTAGCACTCTAACATTGTCTATACTCGGTTTAATATCAAAAGGTATAGCACTGTATAATAATTATTCCTACACACTTTCTCTTTTTAGTATACTAATATTCCCAGTAATGATAGATTCATCTGACTGTTATAATAATTCTATTGTTACAATATCCTTAGAGCTCTATCTTTAGAACTCTGTAAACTTATTCACCTTGACCTCAGAACAATGTCAATATGGAATGACCAACAATCTTTTTACCTGCGCCACTTTCATGATTGTAATAATTATTATCTTTTCTGTTCTTTTTTTTTTTCTGTGTGTCAAGTTTCAGTTCATTATTACGTTACATACAGTATAATCATGTATTAATTATTATTAGGTGATCCGATGTCAATATGCCTTGATGATACATGTATGAGTTGGAAGTAGACTGATCTTTCACTCTGCTAGACAAATATATATATATATATATATATATATATATATATAAATTATATGTATATGTAATTATATATAATTTATTAATAATTATATCAAATAATAGATGAAACAAGTTTTTGGTATGAGCTTCAAAAGATTATTTCTAATAGTTGTCTCTCAGGACATGCCCTCTTAGCAGCCATTCTGTGTCAACACTTATCTAAAGCAGTACATAACACAGAGGTAGTGCAGATTTAGTTCATGATTCAAGTTACTACTAGCCTCATATTCACTAGATTATTACAACTATCAAAGAAGTAAAAGTAGATCCGAGAGAGAAAGAAACAGATGCTGAAGAGGAGGAGGAGGAAGAATGGGAAACATTGACTATTGAGACTGAACAATGGGCTAATCTGTGTGAACATTTGGAATTATTAACTAATCTGTCACTATTGACTGGTTCAAAAGCTCTTCAATCATTACCTCCTGTACTTTTTGTTACTTGTGAGGAAGAAGAAGAGGAAGAAGAAGGAAGTTTAGATTTGAATAAACTAAGAATTAAGATGCTGTTTGGAGGTATAGATAATGAAAATAGGCAGATCCACATGTAACATACATGTATATAGTGTGTCCATGTTACCTTGGTTGAATGGGGAATTGGTTGAGCATATAGTGCTTGTTAGAATGGAATGTAGGTAGACTTATGCACATTACACAAGCACAATTTTGAGGCTTCTCTGAAAACCCATCATAGTGTAATAATAGCAAAAATATTCTAAAAAATGCAGTGATAATGTACTAAGTATTGTGAATATGGATCTTTAGCAAATTGATGAGTCATCTAACTAAAATGAAAATTAGCCAATAAAAAGCACTTTTTTGTTGACTTTAAGACGTAAAATGCCTTCTAATATAATAACTATAATAATTATAAATTTTGAGAAAGTAGACATACTGCAAACACTAAAGATTTTGAAAAACTGAACATACAGTCATACACATGTACTATACATCTGACCATACCAAAAGAACACAAGTACTTCACCAGGTACATGTACATGTACATGTACATGTACTTGTACTTGTACTTGTACTTGTACTTTGTACATAGATTTAATCACTATTTATTATTTTCACAATGACTGATGTACATTTACTTCTAATCATAGATGAAGATCAAGGAGTGTGTGTGTCAACATTACAAACTAGTGGACCTGCTCTTATTGGTCATTGTATTGCCAGAAGTCTCATATCTCGTAGAATACCCAGTAAACTTATATTAGAAATAAACAAAGAAAAGAGCCATGGTCAGGAATCAAGAGAATCTAAGAATGTGATACAGCGTATACAATCTCTATCTGATGCTCTACCACATAGTCTGTCTACTAGTAATATATTACTGTATTGTGGATTTCAAGCTGCCCTTCAATGGAGTGATTCCAAATCAGAGGTGAGAGATGTAGTGTATGAAAGATAAGTTACTTTTAGGAACATGAGAGACAAATGTCTTCACCATTACAATCACTGTAGTCTTTATTGTTGATGAAGGCTGATATTTAATAAACTGACCTACAAACTATTATCTTTTTTCATTTTTGAAGTTTGTTGTATAATTTTTGCAACAGTAGTCCTTACATACAGTTGCAGTTTCTATAAGGTGCTTCTTTCTGCTTGTTTGTAGATTATAACTGAGTGTATGCTCTTTTATTTACCATACCATAAATTGACCAAGCCTCCAGATAGAAAGCAACTTCCTTAACTACATATACAACATGTATATGACACATATATGTATAATATATAAACTTTTCTACAAAAATCCAGGTGAGTAGTGATAACGAATATAATTAAATGTATGAAAAGTATACTAACAAAAGATGATAACAATAATTAAATACACTGTATATCACTTAAACCTTTCCTGCAACAATAATAATGAAAAGTGATATCATTCCCACCTTGTTATATATACATTCGTCATCTCTACATGACTTTGATTTTATTGAAATTTTAATTATTCTAGTTCCCCTGATTACCTTTAATGGTTATGTTAAGGAAATATACTAAAACTAACTTTCTTTTATATTTTATGTATAGGAGAGATCCACTCTGTTATCACTGGCATTGGACTATATCACTGAGGTACCATCTGTCAAATTAACACAAGGTGAGTCTCTGTTTAATATAACATGTATCATGTTCACTAATGTTTATCACAAAATCTCTTGGATGAATGACTAATTTATACAAAGGCTTATCTTCTTTTCTACTGACTACGTTTGAGCGACTATAACATTAGATACTTCATGCTATTATTGCCATTATTATATATGATATAGTATCCTTAATTTGAGGTATGTATAGTAGTAACTTCAAATTAATATACAGGATGCTAGCCAAAATTAAAAAGTTTTTACTGTTGTTTCTCCTCCTAATAGACAGAGTCAATAGTGTGTATGAAAACTAATTTTATGTCATGTTACATTAGTTAAATGTCAATTTAGTTTTGTTTGTGATATCGCAATATTGTGATGTATTAAATAAGGTGGTGATATGATTATTTGCAACATACATGT